>UCOH01004786.1:0-39099 GCA_900474275.1 Synergus japonicus
ATTATATATATATATATATTATATATATTATATATATATTAAAGCAAAACAAAACGCACTATGCTACACACCACCTACACACATTGAAGGTATAATTTAGGTGAAAATTAGTAGAATTACAAATTAAATTCATTTACTTACAGAGTTTTCTTTATTTTCTTTATCCATTTTTTTAATCAGGTACCTTCTTCTTTGAAAAATGATACACTTTAATAGTTTAACACTTATCATACATTTAACCTATACAATACATACGCTTTTGACATTTCATATTTTTCCGCTATATGACGCAATACGCATGCGCAATGGATGTGACATTTAGGAAAAGGAATTTGGTCGATATTGCGAAAGACTCTGGCACGGATTAGGATGAATTGTGAAGTTCGAGTGTATAGAAGTTGGTCAGGGTTGATTAGTTACGCATAATTTGAGGATTTTTTACGTATAATACGTAATTTACATAAACATGTAAATTGCATATTATATGTAGAGAATTCCCCACTACTCAGGATTGCACACGTAATATACCTTAGGTAAATTACATGAGGTTTTTGACGTAATTCACGTATGTAATTTACGCGCTTACATATTTAGAAAACAAAACAAAACCTACTTTTTGAGTAAGTGAGGTTATGTTATGCTTTTTTCCCTCACCCTCCTTTCAAGTCCACCATTTTTTTACATTTATTACATTTTTTACGTATAATACGTAAAATACGAATTATACGTATAAAAGTTTGAGTTAGGGTGGAATCCCATGCAGGCGCAAAATGCAAAGCGCAAAACGAACAGCCAATAATAGAGAATCTTTGAGAAGACAGAAATCTAAAAGTGTTCTACAATTGGCTGTTCATTTTATGCTTTGCGTTTTGCGTCCACATGGGACGGCACCCTTACGCGTAACTGTGCAACCCTGCCACTATTGGTGTTTGTTTAAACGTATATTACGTGCACAACCCTGCTTCCTAGTTTCAAACCACTTCAATTCAATTTCAACTTGTGGTGGCTATGGTGTGTAGATAGAGCACGTTGTAGAGACTAGAGCATGTGTACAGTGTTTCTCCCATCGTGGAATCCGTATTTCGGATTTTAAAATAGACTGATTGTGTATATTGTACTTCTTTTTCATAAATAAAATTAAAATGAGTAGCAGCGAATCTAACTCAGAAGCTCATTCTTCGGACGAAGAGGTAATAAGATAAATAATTTGGAATAAGCTTGAATGTTGTTTGAATTCTAACCTAACTTTCTCTTACATGTTTAGCTGCAAGAAGCATTCGTAGCAGGACTATTGAAAAATGGATTAAACACTGTAATCGAAATTGAGAAGAACGAACACAAGAATAATGTGGTAAGTAAATTATTAGTGGATTATTTACTTTAAAATAACTGGTTTTTAACTTTTTTTGCTCCACTTGTAGAAAGGAGTTTACGTACTCCTCGTCAATGTTCTAACTAAAACTATAGATCATAGAGGAAGTTTAGTTATGGTTACCCTAATTTGAGTTTACATGTATAGAACTTTTAATTATTTTTAATCTATATGATATATGTAGAAGAAAATAGTATGAATAATTTTATATTTGGAAGTTTTATACATTTCTATATAAATGCAATTTGTTTTAATTTTTTTCAGAAAGCAATGAAGGAGAAACTAAATCAGATGGTCTTGAGGCTTCCTTGGGTAGAAAGGCTGGACCTCATAAATGCCCCAGCACCTCTTGCACCTGAATTGGTATTGCAGATGCAAGAACAGGAAATTAGACGTGCTAAACAACTTAAAGGAAACAAGAAACTTCAACAATTCAACCCTTCTGAAGACCCAGTTCTCAATGATTTTCGCAGAGAAACCATGTTTCACAGACAAGCACAGGGAGCCGTCGTTGATGGAATCGCAAGATTAAAAAAACTTGGACTCCCAATAATTAGACCCGACGATTATTTTGCTGAAATGGTTAAATCTGACGAGCACATGCAGAAAGTCCGACAGAACTTGATGAAGAAGCAATTTGAGACTCAACGTTCCGAGAAAGTGAGACAACTCAGGACTCAAGCCAAAGTTGGAAAACAAATGCAAATTGAAGCCACTTTGAAGAAACACGCTGAAAAGAAGCAAATGTTGGACGAAATAAAAAAATATCGAAAGGGAAAAAGGCAAGACCTCGATTTCTTGAACGACAAAAAAACCTCACAGAAATCTTTAAAGAAAAAATCAGAGGCTAAGAAAAATATGAAAAATAAAAAATTTGGCTTTGGAGGTAAAAAGAAAGATTCCAAGCGAAATACAAAAGCAAGTTCTGCAGATGTGTCGGATTATGGTAGCCAATTCAAATCTGGTATAAAAGGGAAGAAAGGAAGTAAGCAACAAGCAAATCGTCCTGGGAAAAATAGAAGGCAAAAGATGAAGAATAAGAAGTGAAGATTTTTTTTTAAATATAAAAAATTTGATTAAAAACTAATCTTTAATAAAATTGTCCGTTATTTAATAATTAGAAAGAATTTTTTGATAGGTATGAACAGTTAATAAAAGTTGATCGAAATTCGTTTCAAATTAACTAAACTCAATATCATCGAGAATATTTAACTATTTTTCACACACAAAGATAAGAATTTTCGTCAGAATTTTTATATTCCATAGATGCTTTTCGCATAAAGTTAAAATCTTACGAAGACCTTCCTGTCTTTTTTTTCCCTACTTTTTCAACTTTATACATATATTCAGTTCCTATATAAAAAAAATAGTTCAAACTATATAAAAGTGTTTATATACATAAAATGAGATGTGAAAATTATAATAGAGTTAAGCACATAAAAAATCATCCAGTACAAAATGCTTTTTTTTTTGTAAAAAATCGCTGAGTATTTAACAAATTTGTAGTATGTATTAGTAAAAGGCAATTTTTGCATTGGTTTGTTAAATAAAAATAAATAAATTGTGTACTTCTGGATAAAATTGATCAGTATACAAAAAAAGAAAAACTGCAACATCTTCTATCATATATATTTAACATTTTTTCCTTAAAGGAGAAGCTCATGCCATCCAATTGTCAGCAATGTTTTTGTAAACTCGAACTTATGTTTCGTACTATTGTTAATAGCCTATAAAAAGACAATTGAGAGGAAAAAGAACCCCGTATGTTCTGCTTAAGTTTATGAATATGAATGTAACTGCGCACATCAATAATATTCGCGTCATCTTCAGGATAACATAATTATATTTTTGCATAGGTTAAAAAGATGAATTGACTTTCGGATTATAGAACGACAGAGAATAATCGTGCATTTCAATGTTTTCGTGCGAACGCTACGCGTTGGACCTGATAACTGGTCAGAAATTAATCCATGCACTCAAAGAACTTGTTTAATAAAACCTCTGAAGTTCGATAATAAAAAATAAAATTTTATGACCTTCAATCGTTCATTTTTAACAAAAATTTTGATTTTTGAAGATTCGTTAATTTTCAAAAATAGAATTTATCCGTGGATTTGCATACACATTGTAAAGTGGAAGAACCACTTTTTTTTTAATTCAGTTTTCAGTGAAGTTTATATTTAACATTCTCAATAAAAAAATTTGGACTTTACAGATAGCTTCCATTTTCAATTTCCTTATTTACTGTTTTTGATTTTATTTTTTTTTAATTTTTTTTTTTATTATTTTAACAATTAGGTAAGAACTGATTAAAAATTTTTTGATAAGAATTGAATTGACGCTGAGGCTAGAGACCAATAGAAAAACATCAGTGCCACAGCTTTCGAATTTATTCAATTAATTTCTTCGTAACACATTCCTCAGTTGAGTCTATTACATAAATCTGATATGTACATATAGTAATCTTTCTCTACATTTATTATGCAATTTAATATCTGGTTCTGGAGATTACTACTTTATCCTTATACGCTAATTTACAGAAGAACGTTTATGTAAGATTTTAGCACAATATATTTATAATTTCATAATACTTATTTAATATTTATTTATATTCTCGGGGCTTAAAATATTTATAAATAAATCTGAATTATCAATTTTCCTGAAATCTTCTCTTGAAGAAAATGCGAAGAGATCATAGATTCCATTTCCTCACAGTTCATATACCTATAACTTAACTGTATACATATGTATAGCAATCGCTAAACTTGAACCTGACTGACACTCTTTAATTCGATAAGGATATGAAAGCATCTATCGCGTAATCACTCGTGAACTTTGACGCATAAGCAAACCTATTAGGGAAATAGTATTAATTAATTATTGAATAAGGAAGATTTTTAAAAATATTTTTGAACCCATATAACATTAACAGATTATTTTTTAAAACCGCATACGTTCCTCCCGTCAATGTATGTATTTAGTTCTTCACTTTACCTTCTTTTATGTTTCTCAAGTACTATAAAAATTATAATGTTTTCTTATCAATATATATTCTATTTCATATACATTAGTATCTTCTATATTTACTTTGAAAATTAAAAAAGACAAAAAAAAAATTACTCGAAATATTTTTTAAAAGCACTCAATGGCCAAGAAAATCGATCACTAGTATATAATAATAATAATATGTACATGCAACCCCTCAATTTCTTGGGCTCCTTTTATAGGCAAATATCTAGTATTTATAATACAGGTCGTCATCTACTCAATCTCTTCTTTCAACTATTTTGAAAATTTGTCACCTCTTCACCTTCTTCAATTGATTTTTGCAGTTAAATCTTATGAAAAATAATTAACTTTCGAAATCGTGAAATTTTTAATTTTAATTTTATTGACTTAGATTGTAGGTAATTTTTTAAAAATATTTCCATTTAGTTGAATTAAGTTTGTTTCAATTTTATTATTTATCACCTAGGTATACTCTATAGAAATTAGTCCAAGAATTTAAAAAATGTTCATTATTCAGAAAAATTATGAATATTTTTATAATTAATAAGGGCATGTGTTACTTTTACTTAAGATTAGACATTGTTTTAAATATCTTGATGAAAAATTGACAACGCGACGAGCTAATATCCGTCCTACAGGGATAGACTGTGTCTTGACATGTATAAATCGAAGGTCATGCGCGGTTATAAGTGGACAACGAATCACAAGATATTTTGATTACACGTTGAAAGTTCCACCTTCATCGCATCTTCATTCTCCGTCACCAATTTTATTCACCACCAGTATCAGTTTAAGTCTATATATAAGCTATAACATCTCAGAAACAGAAACCGTACCTCTGCATAAAGTACCAGCATCAGCATCAGCATCACCACCACCACCACCACCACCACCTGTTCTCCATCACCAGGGGGGACTTATTACAGACCGGTTAACCAGTCGGCGCAGGAAATGGAGGACTAGGCAGGGGATTTTTCAAAACGATAGCACCGTCCACTGACCAACCAGACCATGCAAAAATCAGCCTCTGAAAAGGCCACGCCAGAAAGTGGTTAGGAAGGGTCGTGCAGAGTTATATGCAACCAGATAAGTATAAAGCCGAGTACAGAGACGTTCTTCGGACTTGGAGATTCGACTTTGGATTGGATGTGCGGATGCATAACGAGAACGTCCTGCACACACCGCGACTTTATACATATTGCGACCACCGAGTTGCAAATAGTATTAGGACAGATTTTTTTTTGTATTTCATTGCGGTTATTCGGATATTAAAGATTACAACGTGACAAAAAATTGAGGCAATTATTCTTCATTGAACTTTGGTCACGTGCGTGTCATTTTCTGAGGATTACAGTGCAGTGTGTCGACTAAGTGAAAGGAATTGAGTTTAAGACTTTTCATTAGGATCCCTTCAACCGGGGAGGCATCGGTGATTCCATCTCACCGAAGCTGTCCACTTCCGGTTTCATTTTTGGTGGATAGAACCTTTCTTTTAATTCAGAAGAATTGTGAGTAAAACATTTTTCTTGTTCTAGTTCGTTAATATATTTAAAGTATACGGTATTTTCTATACCTATATGCGGTTTCGATTGAAGAAGTACTGAAGTAATAAGGATTTCCTTTTCATTTTTAAGCTCCCCCCCCCCCCCCCCATCGATCAGTAATCACAGAACTATTATTATGACAGTGTGCGAATTAAAAATTTCCTAATATATCTCGAAATGAGAACTGAATACTAATTTTTCGCCAATAAAGCTTTTTAATTTGATTATGTATATATACAGAGCGCAAAGCATTATACCCTACTATATGTACAGTGTTCGTCATGTATGCCTTAACATTTGTCACTAAATTTTTGTACGCATTCAATGCAAAATCCTAGTGATAAATGTTAAGGCATACATAACGAACACTGTACTTATACTGCACGAAGAAAACTGGGTATATAGTCAAACTATGTATGATCGCATCTATGTATATTATATTTTATCAACTATTATAGGACGCAGACTTAAATTCTCAGATATATAATTAACCTGAATATCTGGATATTAATTCAGTTTAAATATATATAGAGATAAACGGCTTTACTATATCCCTCATGCAGATATTCAAGTTGATTATTTGAGAAGGATGCCATATATTTGACCCTATATACATAATATGTATATACAACATAGATATTTATTATATGCTAGATATTGTAGAGAATATCTATAATAGAATGTACATGTATGTATAATTAATGGAATATGACTATATATAACCATAACTTGATGACACATATAGAGTACATTCAAGAAATGTAAAATTTGCAATTATGACATTTTTTTAAAGATGTTAATAATTCACATTTATCATAGTTGTCAAATTATTTACACATTCGAGACATTATTTGCATAGAAAATTTACTGCCAAATGAAGGGAGATTTTTTCAAAACAAATGTTAAAGTCATATTTTTATTGAAAGAAATTTTGACTTTTTGTTTAGTCTGCAACTTTTGATAATAAGCTTCTAATATATCATACAGACTTTATAAATGTCGATTCGCTGATTCTCGCGTGAATCTCAAACTTGATAAAAAGACATTTTTTTCTTGTGTGGAAGTAGGAACTTATCAAATTTCTATTAACTCCAAATTATTACATATATGAACTATAAAATAAATATATCTTAACTAACATATTTCATTCTTTTCGTGCAATAAGTTCCGCTTATGCATGAATTAAATTGTGTTGAACTCTCCACAGGTGAGCATTGAACTCACAATCAGTTTTCCTGATTCCTCGTTTTCCCCTTCAATCCTAAAATAAGATTTTTTTAAATAACACTTAAAAATAAAAATAGTGGAAATGCGAATAACTGAACTTAGAAATTGCTATTATACAATATATATCACCTTTTTTTATAAACAAAACGCTTTCTGAATAATTATCCCATATTCTATAAATTCTCGGTATGATTATAGTCATTTCACGAAAGTAAATCGTCAGTCTCTTATTAATATACGCGCATGAATAGGCATTTCCTCGATTTCCATAATCATAAAGCAATATCATCTATTCTTAATTGCGTTAAGTGTTTTTCAAACCTCTTAACAAACAGAAAAAAAATCAATTTAAATTCATGACACATTTGTGGCAAAAGAGGTAATTATATATACTTATTTTATTACTCTAATTTAATCAGCTTCTGAAGACCCTTTGATTTAATAGTTCTGAAAAATTAATATACAATATATCCCACAATCTATACTTCCGTATATATAAAGATGCAAATAGACGAGTGGAATACGCAAAATAGATATAAGATAGCTGAAAAAATTCTTGTTCCTCTTGATCCCGGAAAATAAATCCAAATTCTTGTACATCTATAAGCTTATATTCTTGGACATATTCTTGATCATTTTGTCACCTTGGCAACTTTTTCATTGACTGACTTACTTTTTTCCACGAATAAAAAATAGAATAATTTATGTTGCAATTTGCTAAAAAATGTATCTACTATTAATATTTGCACATGAATAAAATATAAAATAAAAAAAACCTAAAAAAAAATGATCTGATGAAATTTTCGACTTTGTTCACGCTTAAAAATAAAACATATAGTTAATAAATCTTTCTTTTGAATTTTTAATTACACTTATATAAGAGTACAAAAATTACAAAATTTCCACTTGCGAGTGTTTTATCAACACGTTTCTTATATGCGATGTGAACAAAATTATAAAAAATTACTTCCTATTGATATTGATAATTTCTACACTTAAGTGACTTGAGTGATAATAATTCTCGAAAAAAATTAGATTTTTATTTGCCATTTATCTTCGAGTACTATTTATAATTTTGAATGATGTAGTATCATTAATTTAGAGAAAATACATACATACTCTCAGTTAAATGGTCGTTGACACTATATATGCGTCAGGCGGCGCGTATTTTGGTGTGAGATGTGGTGAGATGTGTATATAATAACGGGAAAATCATCAATAAATGGTGATAATGTGTATCGAGTTGCTGCCACTTTCATCGGGAGGAATCACCTTATATATATATATATATATATATATATATATATATTCACATCCGTCCATACAAAAAGGCCATGCTACGATTATAATAACATATTATACATAGTATATACTGTCGTCCAATGTGAAAAGTTACATATAAGTGACATTGTGGTTTAGGGTTATTCTCTTAAACCTAGCAATGGAAAGATATTTTTTAATGTGCGGAATTTACGTACTAAAAGAAATTTGATAGAAAAGTATTAATTGATAAAAAATTATATAGCACTAGAAAGAATTTGAATTGCTTGTCAAATTAGCATAGAAGAAAATTTAGTGTGGACGTGAAAATAAATATACAGATACCTACTTAAAAAAATTTTCAGAAGAATAATTTGAACAACCGGAAAACTGTCTTCAAAATAAATGAGCCAGACTTAAAAGATTAATTTAGTTGTTATGAGTTTCAAAATTCAAGGCCTTTCTATTCATGCTAATTTGTTAATTCTGTTCTTTCTAATAAATCGTTATTCATATTCCATATTCATCTTTTGGCTCTGAGAATCGAACAGTCTGAAAAATGAGTTCTGGGATTTACCGACATTGGACAAACAAAAGTAAGCTAACACTCTCAGAAAGTATAAAAGCTCTAAGTGTATTTGCACAGAAATCGAATGGAAGTTGTATTTCTAAAGTATATATATATAAACGTCTTCACTATATGTATGTATATATATATATATATGTATACAATATAAATCTTTTTCCTATTGAATATTTTTCTTTTCATGGGGAAAAATGACGAACACTATTAACGCACTTATTGTCAATGAATATAGAGAGTTTTTACAGTTTTTTTTTATAAAAAAAAACACTATTAATGTCGCAGGATTGAATTATGTATATGTATACGCCACGGCTACAGGAGGATCAAGTAGATTTTATTATTGTGCGCGTAATAGTTTAGCATTGCTCCCAATAATTTCTTATTTTTCTGTAAGTAACTTCGAGAATTTTCCTTTATATAAAACACCCTAGCTACCTAGTAATTATAAAACATAATTCATTGTATGTGGCAATAATGAATAAATAATGACATATTCCCTACTTCTGTGTTAACAATAAATTCTGATCGAATTACGTCGATTGCAGGGTCTTAAAGTCAAGGTGGCAGAAAGAAGAAGTCTCGAAAGGATCGAAGATACCAGGTCACAGCCATGAAATCCTCAGTCGAACTACAACAGTTTAAGAGTGAGTAATTTTTCAACATCATGGATTTGAATAATTAGTCATTATCGCTTCCGACGCGTCATTCTGAACGTGTTCCATGCTTTTTATAGAATGCAAATTCGAAGTATTTTATTAATCTAGTTTCAGTTCAAAAAGTTCAAACTAGTTCAAAATTGATAAATGCATGTTTTGCCATATCCTGAAAACAATCTGGACGCATATGTTATCGTGATCGCAACTCTTGTATAATAAAGAGATAATGAAAAAGCAGCGAGTTTCGATTGGCAAATCATATATTTATCAAGTGCTTTGTGTATATTTAAATCGGTATAATTGTTTCTCACGAATGACCGTGATGTGTGCTGTGCACCGCTATAATGCGTGAGACATCACAACATATAGAACAGAATTAGTCAATGAAAGTCTCTCTCTCTCTCTCTCTCTCTCTCTCTCGATGTCTTCAGGAAATGATGGTACTTACGATATCGACTACACATATAAAATATGCGTTATTCTTTGAAAGTAATGAAAAAAATAATAACACCTAATAGCGTATCTTTCCTTTAAAAAAGCAGCAAAGAAATTATCTTATCTACACATTTTATAACTTTATTTATATTATTAAAACTATACATATTTTGAAATGAAGATTTTTTTATTCAAGATAAAATTACTTTTCCCAGAATAAAATTATGTAGAAAAAGCAATTGCAACTTAAATTGCGAAATACCACAGAATGGTCCTGAGAGGTCATGATAATGTGTTAAAACGTAAGGCATAACGTCATCTTATTAGGTAAAAAAAATGTTAATTTGCATTGTTAAATGAGCCTATAGAATAATCATCAATAAACTTGACAATGATGTACGTGTTTATTGGTTAAAATCTGAAAAAAGGAAAAAAAACGTCATCTCCATCAAATTTGTTTTCGAGATATCTAGTTTTGATTAATACGAGTGTTTATACGTATTACTACACTATTCGTAAAAAGCACATAACTCAACTTTAATTTTGCATCTGATATCATTTTTCACTAGAGACATATTCTTATATATATATAAAATAATATTGAATAAATAAAAAAACTTTTCGTATTCAAACTTTGACCTAATTCTCTATTAATGAATATTAATTTAAATTATTTCGAGTGAAGGATATCATTGAAGGGAATATATATGTACATAATTATATAGTTTTCAAAAAGTTTCCTAATACATCAACACATGTACGAAAAACGTGACTGAGGAAACTACGCAATTTATGAAGACACATTTTTCACTCCTTGAGAGAATCATTTCACGTGTCTATTTAATGCCTAAAGAAAATATATAGAAAGCTCACTTAGAAAAATCTTTAATTCTTTATTAAAAGTTCCTGATACGGAACCATACTTAATGTCAAATATTGTAACCTTCGGCTTTTCTGAACTATCGTCTTGCTATCTGCTGGTCTTTTTACATAAAGAAAGATAAAAAAATTATATTTATTTTTCAAGGAAAATGAAATTATTCTGATTACAGGAAAATATAAGACGGATGCATATAACTGCATATAATATATATATATATATATATATATATCACACAAAAAATGAATATACAAACTTAATAGCTACATTCTTATATGTATATAGTAAAAAAATTAAATTACAAATATATTCAGTCTGATGATTATCTCGTTATTCAATAATTATTATTAATAATAAAGGGCCAATCAAGTATTACGTAAGGTTTTTTTGTTTTTTTAAATAAAGATGACAATAAGACAACCGTGAAGTTGCAAAGGACAGACTGATTTAAACAAACGAAAAATATTTTACGTATAAATGCTTGAATAGACCATAAGTATATAAGCTTCCTAGGATGCATCGATTTTAATTATGTTTTATTAGAAGATTAATAAGCACACTTCATTGTGATTGAAACTTAATGCCATAGTTCGTTTGATGTCATATTAGGTCGTACTTTTTACAGACAATTATTTGTAATGCGTATGCAGATTTTAATTCGAATATGGAAGAATAACTTATATCTATGAGAAACTTTATTACAACGCCCTTTTTCGACTGAAAATTTGCCTTCGAAATGTAAATTGAAAATTAAAAATAATATAAAAAGTTTCAACAATTTTTTTCTAATTTCATGTACAGAATCATGTTTTTACCTTTTGACAAAAAATGGTATTTAAATCTTTAAATTGCTCGATATAACGATAATATTTGCAAATTTCTGTTATCATGATGATTTCAATGCAAACATTCATTTAATTAAATACGATAAAAACAAAGTTATCATATATATTGTCGATTATATGAATGATAAAAAATGCTATAAAGCTTAAGACGAATAAATTAATCATTCATTAATTACAGACCTCACAAGTACCTAATCAGAATGCAAATGTTACTTATTGTAAGATCTTGATTATTGTATAATAGTCGCTAAGAATTTGGGATCGATCATTGTTTTTGCGTTCGTTATATACTCTAATTTGTTGCAAGATATTTTATTGAAGAATAATAGCATTTTACAAGAATTGCACCTTACTGAATCTATACTGCAGTACAGTACCAAATGTTTTTTTAACACAATCACAGTTGCATATTGATCATTCCTGGACAATAATAGTCTGTCAATGACACATGGAATGATGTGGTGACATTTGCGATAACATATATGAGATTTAAAAGAAACTGTATGCGACATTGATTGCTTCATTCTTATGGCGCTTTTAATATAATTAGATTTAAAATAGGCTTTATTTCAATTTTCTACATTCGGTTTCTATTATATAAATGAATATATTATATTTTTTCATTAAAGATAATAAGGTATACACCTAAATTTTCTTATTCTGATATATATTTTACTTATTGTATAAACTGAAATTAACGTATAAGTAATCAACATTAGTTTTGATTGACACAATTCAAAACATTACATTTTTTTAAATACCGCGTAATGAAAGTGAATAATGCACTAATAAGAATGTGATCCAACAATCAATAATACGAATTGAATATACATATATATGTGTGTTGATTAATTAATTTAATTTTTGAATAATAAAGAATTTATAATAGAAGAATTAAGAAATTTAATGTTTTTAAAGAAATCTTAATAAATCATACACAGAAAAACTCTAGATAGTTGTGAAATAGAAAAATATACGGTATAACAACAATTTTCGATTTCCACAACCAGCACGATTGTCGAGATTGTGGTTGCCACAATGGCAGCAGCCATCACAGCTATGTGGTTCTATTAATCAAAATTGTGGTAGTGGCAACCACAAGAGTTAGTTATATATAGTTGTACCATATTTCACTATTTCTGTAGTTTTCATAAACATCATATAGAATTTTTTCAGTTTACAGAATTCGAGACAGTAAAAAATTTTCCAAATGGAAAAATATTATGAGAGTTTAATGAGAAGGTTAAGTCTTTCAACTAAAACTTGAAATCTTGACATGCGAGAGATCAGAATTTTGAATTCTGAAACATTAAGAGCCTTGATCGACCTTTTATTGTCACTATCGAATAAATGTGAGTCAAGGTGAGCTACACCGTTCAGATTTCTGGAAGTTTTTTGATAGGTCAATGTCGTTTTGTGATGCGAATATTACGCTGAATACTCTATTAAGCTTCTGGATCTATATATATATATACATATATTCTTCCGGAATAAAGAATCCAAGTTTTCTGATTGGACAAATAGAATAAAAACAATCGGTCAATATACATTCGAAAGTTATCGCGTGTTCCCAAGCTAAAAATCTGCATACACATAGACACATATTTGTAAAATATAATTTAAGAGTTCAGGGGGTCACAAAACGTGAACGTTTTAAAAAAACGTGGGGAGGGGGGGGGTCAAATTTGAAACAAATCTAATTAGACCTTCTCGTCAGATGAGAATGACAAAATTTGAAAAAAAACGAGAGAACCATCTAATATTTCTTCAAGGAATTTTTCGAGTATTTGAGACCATTTTGCTAAGACTTAATTTTTTCTTACAAAAGTGCCGCCCTACATGTGTATAGAGAATCAAACATATACAATGTAATTTAAATATATGTGTTTTCGAGTAAATTAAAAATTTAGTCGAAAAGGGGATCGATTACGTTTTTAAATTATTTTTTTCTAAATAATTATGCTACAAATATTAATACTTTTTTTGTAATCATTCAATTTTAACTGGATAAATGTTTCGATAATGCTTTTGTATTCACAATCAGAGAATTGCATTATCGATTGATAATTATTATTATTGCATTGTTGAAAAACCATAAACTCATCCGGAGACACAAGAATGCAAATCGTCCGATGCCACGCATGTATTGATATTTTTATTATATCAAGTTCACATTGAAAGAAGCTATACGAGGGTAATATAATTGTAGAATGTCTTTGCACATTATGAATAGTCGATAGAGATAATAATTTTTAGAATTGAGACGCTTTTATCAGCTTGAAAAAATCCAATAAGAGGCATTATTATGAAGTAAATTATTCTCTTCGATAGAGTGAAACAATCGATTTACAAACATTATTGTCGCATTTAATTTCATTCTATGGTCATTCCCTATAAAATATTTCAAGATAAAACTTCCAGAAAGAAATTGAAGATATATTAATTTTTTTATACATTATATACAATATTTTTTGTACTAATAAAGAACTATTTCTCTTAAAGAAGAAAAGACATTGACTATAAATATACTAATCAATCTCAAAGTCACCACATTGATATTTTTATATACGGTATTATCCAAAAATTTCTTTCACTTTAATTAAATAAAATAATAGAAAATCTATAACAAATTAATTTCACGGAAGGAAAATATATTAGACTTTGACACTATTAACTGATGTTTTATTGGTAAAACATTCAATAAACATCATAACTGCATTCCTGCAAATGATTGACTAAATATCTATGGCCTTCCTATTGAGGTGGTTTTACACCACTTATATAGACAAACAAAAACGGTAATAAATTTGAATATCAATGAACAGTTTCTTCTCGCATCTTTAAGTAAATTAAGAATTTTAATTCACAATAATTATTATTAAGTAGCAATATTAAAAACATAGCGTTAAAATGCCAGCATTAATGCAATTAAGTGTGACTTCGTGATAAAAATCCAATTTTCAAAAAAGTAAATAAAAAAGCAAAAGTATACATCACTGCGAATGAACAAACGAATGAACAAACAAGCGAACGGAATTAGTAAGATTATATAATAATAATAATAATAATAATAATACAATTAGAAGGATTTTAGATTTTTTTAGTTTTAATTTGTTTAAAAAATTTGTAAAAATGTTGAAATTATTTAAAGATGAATTGAAAAACATCGTACAAATATGGATTATGTTGTGAATTTATGAATTATATGTAGAAAGCGATTTTTATATTTTTCAGAATGTGTTCTCTTATTCATGGCGGGAATTATATGCAGTGGATTAGCATATGCTTTATATGTCATCGATCCAGTAAGGCTGATTATCGAACACGTGAGTCAAATAAATTAAATTAATAGCAAACTTTATCATCCCTCATATAATATAATTTTAAAAAGCGCGTTTCAAAATTAAAATTTATAAATTATATTCTGAAGTCAAATATAAATTCTTATGCGCTGTATTGCAGCATCTTCAAATGGCACCTGGAACGCTTGCATTTGGTTTGTGGAGGAAGCCACCTATAGATGTTTACTTAAAAGTTTATATTTTCAACATTACAAACCCAAAAGAATTTCTAAACAAAGAAGAGGAGCTGAAACTTCAAGAAATTGGACCTTACGTTTATCAGTAAGTTTGTCTACACGAGCATTTATATAAAAATATAAAATTCTAATATGTACTACCAAAGTCCTAATGTAAAAACTAAATTGTGCCTTTTAGAGAAGTATTGGAAAATAAAAATATAACGTGGAACAAAAATGGAACAATGACTTATTCGCCTAAAAGAACAGTATTCTACGTTCCAGAATTGTCCGTCGGAGATCCCAGAAAAGATATAATTACAGTGCCAAATATTCCAATCTTGGTGAGTGCATACAATCCAATAAAAAGTGTTAATAAAACATCTTTGATAAAAATTTCCTCATCTTCCAAGAAGGCAGTTTAAAATCCAAACTGAGATATTTTTTTCCAAGAATGCACCTTAATTCTATTTACCTACGATTACAAGAACAAAAGAAGAGAATGTGTGAGCCACCTAATAGTTATAACCTTTTAAGAAAAAATTTTGAAGAATGTATTTAATTTCCATATTTACTATTCGTAATTGGTATTCTTGTCTATGATCTGTGACTTTAGATAAAAAAAAAAAAGCAAAAAGCAAACAAAGCAGAGATCACATGGCTTTTCCTTCTAACGTTTACTATTATATGTACATACTTATCTTATATTTTGTCGCCCAGGCTTAATAATAATAATCTTAATTTGCCAACGAAAATTATACTTTTATATATGAAAATGTCGTTTTAAAGCACTTTTCATGTGACAATTAATGGGTCGGGAGTCGCATCGTTCAACTGATTATAAACAATGTACAACCACCGCGGATGCAAGTATTTCTAATTTTAACATTTTAAATGCCAATTATACATATACAGTTCTGCTATCAATAAGTAAGTATATTTCTTTGTTCAACGTATACGAAACTTTTATCAAAAATTATTATATTCTCCTTTTTTCACTGAAATAAAAATCAAATACTTATTTTTTCGTTTTTGAAATAATAAATTAATTAAGGATACCCAGGTTATTTTTCAACATTAAAAATTTTATAGAAGCTAACGCGCAATAAAAATTATTTTTAAAACTATTTTGAAATTCATAAAAGTAGCAATTCTGAAAGTTTACACATAAAAAATTATGGTTTAAGACGAGAAGATTCCTGCATATGGTAACACTATAAAAGCTTGTTTCTTAAACTGGACCCTGGCTTTGAGTATATATAATCATTCTATAGTTTCTCAAGACCTGCCATCGCTTAGAGAAGTGGAAATATGATACAAACATATAGAATTAATTACTCCAGCAGATTGACTAGTTTCAAATGGAAAGACTAAACTATTTTACTAATTTGAATTTCTCAAGGTCCTCCTTTTAATCAACTCTCGGTTCAATCTTTAATGAAAAAATAGACCAGTTCTAATTAAAATTAAAATATAAATTAAAGGAAATAGATCAACTTTGCAAATAAAGATTGCTGATGAATTAAATAATTCAGAAGAAAACCGTGAATTAGTATTAGTTAATCAAATGGAATGATTTTTGTTTTGAAAGTAGATATAATGAAGGCATTACAAAAATAAAAGAGGATGAGACCGGTTTGCGGAATTTTATTTCTGAGTGAATAACTCGGAATGTATAAGAAATGTGGAATAATGAAAAAAATCGTTCGATGCCAAAAGGCATTTGTACACGGGCATATTATCTACATTGTAATATAAATCAATATAAATGGCCCAGGAAACATATAAATGGCTAAATAGAATGTATAATTCAAGAAGACTCAATAGTTTATTCATATTTTCAGGGAGTTTCGTCAGCTCTACACGATAAAGGTTTTCTGGTGAACTACCCCTTGACTCAAATAACGAATCTTGTTGGTGCTGAGCCGATCCTCAATATGACAGTTTATGATTATTTGTGGGGCTATCACGATCCATTGATAAAATTAGCTGGCAACATTGTTCCGACTTTCGTCAACTTTCAGAAGTTTGGCCTACTCGACAGGGTGAGAACTAAAAATAATTAAATTCAAAAACGACGAAAATTAAACTTCCATAATATAATATATTCACGATAGGTCCGTCCGCCAATCCATTTCAAATTCATTTTCAAACTTGATTTTATAAAGAGTTTGCTCGTATAAACTGCGATATGTACACAAGCTGGAAAAATCGAGAACTTCCTTGACGTCTGTCCTTTGATTATTATTACTATATCTGTAACTCATGCAGATTGTTTAAGATATGAATTTTGTTCCTCTTTTATATATATCATATAAAAATCATATAAAATCATACAAAATCATTAAGAATCAAAAGTAAACATATCAGCTGCTCTCGTGAAAATGCAAAAAGCAATCGCGGCGCGAGTTCCTTATGAAATTCATGTATATCTCTCACATGAGTAATAATAAATACACATTCTATATGAAGCGAAAAATGCAGTTGATGTAAATAATAAGTAGAAAAGGTGTTACGTTGGATATTCGTGTATTCTGAAGAAATGTCGCAATGTGTTTCTTGTGCAAATCCTTTCACTGCATGCGTTTAGGTTCACGAGGTTAATGTTATATATATTTTTAATTGCGCTGACCGTCACAGAAATATTATATCGGATAAATGATTCGTGAAGGTATATATATATATATATGTAACTATCAATTTCAAGAAATCATATTGAACATATATGAAAAATAGGTTTTAATCTTATAGGCATTAAAGTGTAACTTTGTGGAGTGTGCCTTGCAAAAGAGATTGCATTGAAAATTGAGATTTATGCATTTATGGTTTTTACAGGCAATTGATTAGAAGAATAAGGTATTTAAGAATGAATTCTAGCAATTAAAAATTTGTTAAAACTTTTGAGTAGATAAATAATGTGAGATACCGACAGTTTGCATGAAGAGCCATTTTGATAATAATTCAGGAAAATTGATGAAGCTTGACGTGTACGTTTATTTATCAATCGATTCGAACCTTTCAAACTGCGCATACATCTGCCTCTTTTTTCCCAAGACAGTTACCTAATGATCTGCGGCGTTAACGAACGAATGATCTTTTCGCCTCCATAGATGTACGACGAAGGCGACAATGTGATAAACATGAATATTAAAACAAATAAGAATATGACTGAAGAGAACGGACGCTACCTGAGCATTGAGACCTACAACGGAAGTCCAGGATTATCTAACTGGGGATATAAAGAGCAATCTGGAAACGTCACACCCCCTGAGTACGTATTTTTCAATTTATCAATTTAGAGAATTTTCAAAAATGTTAAGGTGTACGTTGTATAAGTCATCTCATGACTTGGCGCCTATAAGGAACGTTTATCTACTGCTTAATAAAATGCATATAATTCTCTATTTATTTTCAAGTAGGCAAGGTAGGAATCAGATAAGTACTATACATATTACCAATATATTAATTTTTTTTTAGATACAATTTTAAACGGATCTCGTGTCTGGCAGCGAATTGCTTTTACTACTTGCGCGAGAAATCGGTCTCTTGTTAGTTGCTATTACTACTTGATAGGAAAACATTATTTTATAATTTATTAAGTAAAATTAGTATTATGAGTCGCACGCTACGAGTATAACGTTTCACTTTTAGTATTACGTATTTGAAGGGCCTAAAATTGTTGAATTTCAAATTGAAATCAATTGTCCATACAACGACGTTTGTTGCGCGCTGTAGCGAGGGTTTAATATTGTTAGTTAAAAATACTAAGGATACACTTCCACTTCCAGAAGTTTTCTTGTCTTATTTAGATTTAAATAAAAATTTTCTCTCTTTTTCAGAAATACAGTTTGTAACACAATCCAGGGAGCGACTGAAGGCACTTTATTTCCCTTCAACATGGACAAGAAGGCCGTGTTTAGAATATTCAGAAAAGCTTTTTGTAGAACTCTTCCCATCGTTTTTCAAAAAGAAAAAGTCACGGATGATGGAATACCAGTTTATCAATATGGATTTTCAGAAGACTTTTTGGACCCACCTGATCAAAATCCATCAAATAAGTGCTATTGCAAAAATAATGAGAAGTGCCTCAAAAAAGGACTTTCGAATTTGACTCCTTGCTATTACAGTAAGTGTTTTTTTTTAATATTTCTCAAATATTTAAATTATTTTTTACTCGAATTTAGAGAATGAAATAGTATATTACGTAACAAAGGGCGAAAGGCGACTATTTCACTCGTGTGAAGTTATCACACGAGTGAAAATTATCGCCTCGCCTCATGTCACATACTTATATTATTTTTTCATAAATTCACTTGAAAATTCGACATTCAATGCTTTCTGTTTAGTTTTTTTTTTTTTTACTTTCAAAACGCTATGAAGACATCGAAAGTCGAATTTTCAATTCTGATGTTATGAAAAATGAGATTTTCTTGCATAAAGCTTCAATTGTGTAAAGATTTGAAAGCATTCACGCAGGTAAACTATTAAAATTGGTTATAAGTCAATGACTCTGGATCCGTTCAGAGGGCAGTGGAATAGTAGGTAGGTTCTTTTGACCATGAAATGATATAATCAGGAAAATTTGCGCAGTAAAGACATCCTGAGTGATGTGACTCGAGGAGTTGCCGCAGTAAACTCTTGCTTTGTATGCTTGTCTTCCTTTTTATAGTTTTTTTTTTTTTATTTTTTATTTTTTTTTTTTAAATGAAATGTAGTTAATAGACAAGCATTTAAAACGAATGGAAAATGGCAAAGGCACAACTCATTATTTTTCGCTTGCGCAATTTGTCTAAGGCTCGACTGATGATCGCAGTATAAATATTATATAGAATCTGCGTTCTTTTAGATTCAAAGAGATAATCGAGCAATTCTACATAATTATTATTGTAACCAGTAAAATTTCTGATGTTATGATGATATATTGATATTTTGAACTATAAGAATAAGAATTGGTAAACTATCCATAAGAAACGGTATTTTCAGTTTCCTAAGATAAGGTGTTCTCATTATTATTATTATAACTTTCAATTTCTGTCAAGTTACACAAATCAGGGTAATGAACTTTAATAGGTTTTTTCTTCAAGTATCTTGTTAACCTATTGACTTCTGTATATTTAACCAACTATCTGAGCATGTACTTATTTTATTTACTTGTCTAGTAAAATCGTGCATTCTGAATTTATTAAACCAACTCCAACATATTTTATACATTTATTCAAATATTATTTCCCTTGCAATTATTTTTTCTTTTGCTAAAAAATAATTTCTGGAATTCGGGAAAAATTTTAAATAAAAGAAATATTAATTTTTTTATAATTTTGCTGACATTTTACAGATATAAATAATAAATTGATAAATAAAAATAATAAATAAAATAAAGTTATGTTTCTATATAGACAAAAATGTTTTTATAGGAAAAATTTTTACAGCAGTTTAAATAGAATTTGCAAAATTCAAATGGAAAAAGCTTGAACATTAGATATATTGATTCATGAATCATTTATTAGGCAATAAACATAAAAAGTTAAAAATTTTAAATACCAATGTCTATATAATTGAATTTTATTTAATAACAATTTATAAGAGATAAAATATATTCAAAGGGGTTCGAAATTTTGTAAAATTAACCAAAGTCGTTAAGACTAATTCAGCAACGGAAACAATTATTAAAAAAATCCCTGATGTCAACCTCGAAAAAACGAGTTTGCCTCCTCACTTTCAGAACGGTAGCAGTTTTGCGGTGTCATTGAACTTTTATAATTACTACAGAAGTAGTACAGTGTCGCGTGTATTTTGCAAACGACAAAATCATTCTATACAAATATATGCGTGAATAAATAAAAAATTATTCGGAACGAAGTAAAAGAATTTGCATCTCTACAATATAAATTATGCATAATCCTGATTTATGAAACGCACTTATACTCAAATTTCCGCTTTTTGCGTTGCAACCTTAAGAATTCTTCTTGACATGTAATGACTTCACTTTCCTTTAATTCATGCAGGAATCAAGGCGATTCTTAATGTGTACACGAGATTTTAATCATTTTATGTATTAAATATTAGCGAAATAAGAATTTATTGCAAATTAAATGAAATTTGAAAGTTTTTCAGACAATTGCTTAACATATAATTTTTCATTATCACCAGAAAAAATCGGTGATCTTTGTTTTGAATCTGCACACACATACACACACACACACACACACACATTTTATGTGCCAGATGGAAAATGATGACAAGGAAGATAAATGGTTTCTTTATTCCAACTCCTAAATCCCCGGCATCAGAACTTGCGAGACATCGGCTTTTACTTTCAACTTTAATCCTCTTCACCCTCCCTGAACCTCACACGATTGCTAAATGATTTCTGAAAAACAATTGTGCATTTCTCAGCAACAAAGTAACTAGAACTATTGTATACTTAAGTTTTCGTTATCAATTAATATTTCAAATTAGTATTTTTATAATATCCCTAATTCAATTCCGAATTTAACAAGGTTAATTGAAGCGAAATTTTCTCTTCCTATATTAAATTTTCCATCTTATAAGAAAGAAAAAGAAAACATCGATAAAGATTAATACATACATATCATAATCTGTATGAAAAATCTAATAAGTCTAATATAATTAAAAAAATACTTGGAAGCAGAAGACGTCGAACCTATATTGTAAACTTAATACTTTTCCTCATAAACTGGAATTAGACGATCTATCCTTTTTCTCATATCACTTGTCCCTCTGTTATTTTAATGATTTTCCTTCGCAATCTTCTGCATAATAATACATATAGATATATGTATAAATATTATGTCTCATCATTAACATAAATGAACACCATGACCTTCATATAGTCGTTTGAACCTCGAGCACATATATAATAAAAGATTAAAAGATGCAATAAGACCGTATATATATATATATATATATATATATCTTCTCAAACGACACAAGATTAAACTTTTAATGATGTAATAGAATTTAGTATTTCGTAAATAAATCTCTTCGATATAGTTTAGACATAAAATGACTTTTGATCTAATGTTATCGTAATACATAGATGTAAATGTTACAGTTTTAAAAGGTGCAGCAAATGAAAATAAAATTGTTGGGAAAATTTTTTTTTTACTATAATTATTTTCTAATTAGAACTGCATTTATTCAGAAGAATATTGAAGTCATGAATTCGGAAATTTTTAATTTTTAATTAAAATTCAGAACGCCAGAATTCAATCTCTTTATTTGACAGCAGAATCGTAAAACTGTTGGATTTCAAACTGATAATATTAACCTCTATAATACTGGTGATACTGGTTTCTTCATCAGAATTTCACGATCGGAGCGTATAACTTCTTTTTTATGGGAATATATAAAAAAAAGAGAATACCTTTTTAAAAAAATTATCTGTAAACTCTTGAAATATTTGAAGTTAGTAAGTATCTATTTGACAGTTCGTTATATGTATAATAAAACCTGAAACTGCATTCAGAAAAGTTTATGAAAAATAAAATTTTTTTCTTTTAGATAACAATTATTTAATTCCCAGGCAGGTTCTTCAGAAACTAAACATTTAAAATCAATTTTACAATTATTGTAAAGAGATTTAGTGGTTATAAATTTTCAAGCCCACCATAAAATCCTTTTCGATAAAAAATCTTTTTTTTTTTCATTTTTCAGACATACCAGCTGCTGTATCATTGCCTCATTTTTTAGACGCTGATCCAAGTTTAATGAAAGGAATTCAGGGGCTAAAACCTGATTCAGAAAAACATAAGACAACAATTTATTTGCAACCTGTAAGTATACGACAAAAATTTGTAATATGTAAACATGTCGATAAATTTTAGAGAAATTTTCTAAGTGATTATATTTTATTATTATTATTTTTTTTCTTTTCTTTCAGAAAATGGGTATTCCAATCGAAGTTCATTCAAGGGTGCAAACGAATCTCATTATGCACGAAACACACTACAATCCGAAAATTGCAGCATTCAACGGATTAACTTTGCCTATAATATGGACCGATCTGGTAAAATAAAATAAACAATAAAAATAAATACTTTTATAAAAGATTCACAGTAATTAAGATCTATATAATTTTTTTTTCTATGCTTCTGTAGTGTTGTAAACATTTTTATTTATTATTCAAGCTTATACCAGAGTTGCCAAGCGATTTGCTGTGGCTGATTAAACTAGCCGTTAACATTGGTCCAAAGATAATGATGGCCTTCACCTGCATCTTGGCAATCACTGGCGCCGGCCTTGTTTCTCTCTCGATGGTAGGCACCCTTTGGGTCTTAAATCAACAACAACAAGAAGAAGAAAATAGCAGGAGAGACAGTTGCGATCTCAGGATACCTTTGGGCTATGGTCAATACACAGGCATTCGTATCCTACCAGCCATTAAGAAAATAACATCTCGAACGGATCTCTTTGTTTAAATCATAATCACCCAAGAACTTTTTAGATTCTTTAACAACCCACGGAACAATGAATGATAAAGATACAGTTTCCAGATTGCGCACTTCATCGTTCATCAATTAATAGGAGAAAGTGTCTTCCTGAGCTGATTATAAACACTGAATAATTTTTTGCCACAGGATGAGTAGACACTAGAATTTAGTCAATTAAAAAAGGTTTAATCATAATCGATAATTTTCACACAAAGTAAGTGCCTTCATTTATTGATGCTCAGTTAGAATTTTTCGAATTTATCTCTTAACACCAGTTGAAAGTTTTAAAAAAAAAAAAAAAAAAAAGGGCATCCAATCTTAATTGGGAACAATTTTAAAATGTGTTATATAGATATAAGGTTGACACTCAACAATATTTAAATAATTTTAAATAATTTTACGGGTTCGCTCAATTAGAATTATCACTTATAGTTATATTGATTATGTGCATTTACCATCACCGTAAATGTAGTGCAATATATAGTGCTACTTCAATTTTTTAAAATAGAAATTCTGTTCTGTTTCTCTAGACAAAAATATAGACAGTATTTTAAAAATATAAATTATAATCTTGCCAGAATTTTAATTTCAAAAGCAAAAGTGAAGTAGCTTATAATTAAGACATTCAAATTGAATTATATAGACTTAAATACCTTGACAATTACAAGGGGTAATTCTAAAATGTTAACTGATACTTTTGAAAGGCCATTTACTGTCTTATAAACAAACCAATGACAAAAATACTATCTATTGACTGAGTTAATGTAATAAATGCGATACATAAAATAAAGCCAGTAAAAATATTAATATAAATCTTTTACACCTTATTTTTCAAAAAGAAACTGAAGACAATTTTATTGACTTTTGTGACCAATAAAATGAACACGAGCATTAACAAATTTTATTAAGCAAATAGCACATTTTAGATCTAGATCGTAGTTTTTACATTGACAATATTTATTAAGTGAGAAAGATTTAAAAAATAATTTGTAAGATTATCATACAAATTACTTATATCTATACATGCAGCTTTCTTATGTAGGGGCGTAGCGTTACTTAATAAGTTTTCACACTTAGGCGTTCTTTTTACATTTAATTTAAAATAAAAGAAACAATGTATCTCTTTCTAAGTATCTGTACTTCGTGTTTTTTGTTTTCCGTTTCTCTCCTGTTTAAGGATTAATGAGAGTTAATTTTCCGTTTCTGTGTTTCTTATGTTTGTAATAATTTTGATTATTTTCCACATTTCAACCAAGCACTATTGATTAATTTATAAGTGGAGAAAAAAAGAGAAAATACATATAATATATATTTATAAGAGCTTTCGATAATCAAAAAGTAAAGGTGATCGAGTAAGCCGAGTGAGGAACTTTATTTCTGAGAGATAGTTGTAAATTTCGAAATGAAAATATTATTATTTTACTCAATAAATTGAAATGCAGAATAAAAATATAAGACTGATTGGGAATAAGGACCCTGATGTGTGAAACTGCGAGAAAGACGTTTTTTTTAGGTTTACAGTTTTTCCATGTGCATCTTAATAAATTTTATTGTTTCAATAGAACTACATACTTGTAAACTCAACATCATTCTTATTTCTCGTTGGGAATTTTATATCCTATAGAAATGAGTTCCTCTGTAAATAATAATTAAAATGTTAATACTATATATGTATATATTTACAATAGAGTGATAATCAGTTTAAATTATTGTTATATATAGACACTTTGGAATTAAACCGTAATTTTTCGCATAAAATTTAAATTACTTCATTTTAAGGAAAGTATTAAATTTTATAATCCAGAAAGGTATAAACACAATTAATAAATAAGTAGACATTATACAAATTAAATAATATAAACGTTTACTTTGTACAAATTTACACATTTTTTGACACACTTAATACATTCTAGATTTTCATCAAGAAGATCTCAAATCTGAATTATTATTAGAGAATATGGATTCACAGTCATCTTAGATTAACACGTCTATTATTTACATTATTTCGTAGAATAGTTTTTTTTTTTTTATAAATGCAGCATACGCATCTAAATGTGGTCTAAATGTGGTTATAATTATCAAATTTCCTCTTACTAGAATAATAAATAAAACACATTTAAGATAAGGTTTCCCTATGTGTAATTTTATGTATTGCGATATTTTATTATATTTAAATGCAAACAAAATAATATTTTGGTAATTTATTGTCCATCGTCTCGATACACTAGCCTTACTTACTTATTTTTTGCGCGACTTATGAATTTCACCATCCATTTAAAAGATTTTAAAAAGTAAATATTCAAATTTATTCGTTCTTTTATCACGATTAAGGCTGTTGCAGGAAAGTCGAAAAATGGTGAAATTTCAGAGTACACTCTAATCTGCAGAGCAAATTTTGTCGACTTTTTGAGGTCACAGGAAGGACTCTTTAAAAGTTTTTTCAAGTCCTGAAGGGAAAGCAGGCTCAAACTTAGGGTGCCGTCCTATGGTAGCAGAAAACGCAAAGCAGAAAGTAGAAAATCATAAGAGTGAAAGAGACACAGAAGATTTTCTCTCTCTTTCACTCTAATGATTTTCTGCTTTCTGTTTTGCGTTTTCTGCCGACATGGGACTGCACCTTTAGGGGACTTGCTTTTTCGATTTTTTATTAAAGGAAAATATCCGCGTAATTCAACCCGGTTTTCCAGATTGGAATTTTTATTCTCGGCTAATTCCCGGTTTTCCCGGTTAGTGGACACTCTGTACTGAGATTTTTATAAACCTGTTCCATTTCAGGTCTGTCTTTGGCAAATTTGTTCGAACACCATTTTCCTAAGAGAATCATGTGCTTAAAAGTTGGGTAATGATATCCTGCCTTCTTATCCATTAACATTTCGATGTTGTCATCGTTCCACTTATCAATTAAGTCCTTCAAAAATTTAGATACCGGTCTATTGTCATCGTAAGCTGGTAACCCAGTTGCCAATTCAAAAAGTACAATTCCAAAACTGTAAGTGTCGATCTTTGTCGAAAGATTTCTGCCAGAAATAAAATCTTGGGGCAGATATGGCCTTGTTCCATAAACCTTGCTAATCTGAAAGGTGATAAATATAATTAAAAATTAAATTTTTAATTAAAAGAAATTTGTCCTAATAAGTTAAACTTACTTTCATTGAATCAGCATTGGGTCCTTCCCTTGCTAAACCGAAGTCTCCGATTTTCGGATCAAAGTTTTTGTCAAGAAGAATATTGGCACTTTTGATATCTCCATGAATCAAAGGTTTATCGCCAATAGTGTGTAAATATTGCAAACCTCGCGCAGTCCCTGTGGCGATAATATAACGTTGCTCACAAGAAAGTGGTTCTGTTTTATTCTTTTGTAAAAGTCTGTCTTCTACAGATCCATTCGGCATGAATTGATAAATGAGACAAGGTGCTTCCCCAGATACACAATAAGCGTATAAAGCTAAAATATTATCATGAGGACGAGAGTTTAAAATTTTAATTTCACGCAGTGATTGTTGTAGCTGAGTGGCATAGCTTTCATCAGATTTTCCACTGCGACGTTGTATTTTCTTTATCGCTACATCAGTATTCTTCCAAATGCCTCTGTAAACGATTCCAAACCCTCCTCTTCCTAAAGCATTTCGTTTATTCCAATTATCCGTTGCAAGTGTGAGTTCTTCAAATTGTGCGAGTGGTAAATTCGCTTCTCTGATTTCGCTAACTCTTTTAAAGGTACTGGGAAGATTTTGTAGAGCTGTGGAAGGTGGAATAGCAACTGGTGATTCAAGCAAAAGATTGTTTGAATTACTCGGTGGAAGAAAGGGATCTACAAATATTCTAGGTTGGTTCAAAATTTTCAGAGAATTTTCAACGATTGGCTGTTCAACTATAATTTTTGGTGTAACTGGTTGAAGTTGTTTAGCTTGGTTAAAATTCTTCGTCTCTATGCTCAATTCCTTGTCTTTGACATTTTTATTCAGTCTTTGTCTAGTTAGCTTTTGCAAGTTTCCTTCCCCCTCATCCAAAAGTTTATGGAATTTTGGTTGCACCAAGTGCTTTAAAACCTTCATTGCTTGATAGTGATGCATTTCTGATAGAATAACAAATAGTTCCTCAATTGTATGATTAAAATGACTCCATATTCTCAGAACCTCTTCTGCGGGATTCTTTTCATTTCGAAGATTCAAAATGGTGTCGTATTTGAATTGCATCCAGGTCCCTAAAAAGTTCAGAAAAATTCTTAATAAAATAATATCATTTTAAATCAATTTTTTAAAAGTACTAGCTAATGAAATTATTTTCCATGTTCTAGAAAACCAAGGTGTTGATTTCAGCAGCGATTTCCAAATTATTGATTAAGTTGGAATTCATATTGCTAGAACATAAAATGTGATCCAGCCAGAGGCTCTTTTTTCAATAGGAATTTTTTCACATGTAAGACGCGTGAGGCGTTTCAGGCTGTCATGTTTTTTTGTTACAGTATTAATTAACATTTTATCATTTTAATTAACAATGAATAATTCTTTATATAAATCTAAAGAATTATTCTTTCGAGTGACAAACTTAATGATTTTTTTATTGAAAAAAGAGCTCCTACTTGGATCACACTTTGCTTCAACATTTTTTCCTCTAAGAAATAAATAAAACACCTGAAAACAAAAAAAAAAATAGAAAACCAATTTAGATATGACACAACACCTGCAGTTTTACTGATCTGATAAACACCGATGCAGAATACATTATCCTATATGTACCTACATTTTGGTATTTTCGTTGGTTATAAAGAAAGAGGAGATTACAATACAATAATTTAAGGCTGTTGCAGGATATTTTCCTCTAATCAAAAATCGAAACACCAAGTCCCCTCCAGCAACAGCCTTAATTACAAACATTAGTTAAACTTCTCCTTTCATAAAACACCGAAGATCATAATAATTGAATTTACAGTAAAATTTTTAATTACCCTAGACAGAAATATGTGAAATGCAAATAAGTAAGAGTGATGGGAAAAAAAACATTTTACTATTTTTAGGTTATATGTCTAAAAATACCTGCCAATTCCTCCCATTTGCTATTTTCATTTAAAATTTCGCATAAATTCACCCAATCTGAGTATTTCATTTCATAAATAAATTTGATTTCATTGCAATTCGAATCGGAAGACATTTTTACTACACATATATGTTTACAAATGTTCACGCTGATCCCTATGAACAGATTTTTGTGATTTTTCACAATAATGTCAACCACATCGCCATGTGATATGATCACGTGATTTTTACATTTATGACGTTTTTTACATGGGTTTACGTATATTACATTGTTTACGTATAATACGTCAAAAACCTCAAGTTACGCGTCTATATCCGACTGAAAAAGAAAATGGCGTTCCGCCGTCCCATGTAGGCGCAAAACGCAAAACGTAAAATGAACAGCCAATTGCAGAACACTTCTAGATTTCTGCCTTCTCAAAGATTCTCTATCATTGGTTGTTCGTTTTGCGCTTTGCATTTTGCGCCTGCATGGGATTCCACCCTATAGTGATTATAATTTCTATGTGCGAAATTTTCTCACTAGGGTGGCGTTGCGCGCAACACGCTTTAATGCTGTATTGTACTAATGGGAAAATATACAAAAACTTAAAATAATTAGGTTTTTGAACAAAATGAGGTCAGAAAATGTTTCTCAAATGATTGTACGATATAAAATACACATTATCCATTAATCAAATAATATGAAATTGTAAAATAACACATGAAATTCCAATTATAAAAAGATCATTAGTAACGTAAAGCTTTGTCCTTATTGGTCCTTATTAGAAATTTTTAAAGCTTGTTGCGCGCAGCGTCGCCCTAGTGAGAAAATTTTGAACATAGAAATTATAATCACTAAGGAACGCCATTTTCTTTTTCAGTCGGATAGGGCTAAAAGCGGGAAATGTTTTGATGACGTTTTGATCACATGATATAGTAGTTCCAAGATTTTTCGCATAAATAATGGCATCGGTGGATTATTGAAAATCTGCTTCTCTGACCCCCTAAAGTGATACCACTTTCAATGCACGGAGATTGGTCGACTTATACGCGCAGAGTTGGGTAAGTAAAATACCCTCGGTAAATTACATGGTTTTTTACAGTAATTTACAAGGTATTTTACGTTGAAAACATCAGTGAGACGCACTAATAATATTATCGCTATTACTCTCGTGGTTTTGTGCAAAAACGCAACGCATTCCGGATTCATGGGATGCCACCCTGAGGTCGGCATCCCATGATTGTGTTTTGTGTTTCGTTATAATGAGAGAAAAAAAATCAAAAGTATACTTCTGTCTCTTTCTCTCTCATTATGACGCAACGCAAAATGCAATCATGGGATGCCGATCTCAGGATGGCGTCCCATGAATTCGGAATGCGTTGCGTTTTTGAACAATACAATGAGAGTGAGAGAAATAGTAGCATTAGTTCGTCTCTCTCACTCCAATAGATTTGCGCAAAAACGCAACATAAAACGCGATCATTGGACGGTAGCCTGAGTCTTGAACATCGACATATAGAAATGGACTGCGGGACGCTATAGAAAAACGCGTAATACTGCGACAGAGAGAGAAGTTGCAACGGTGGGTGATTTTGTCTCTTTCTAGCCGAAGCTAATTGGTTGAGAGCATTTTCGGTGGGTGGAGTTTGGTGGAGCTTAACCAATTAGTTTCGGCTAGAAAGAGACAAAAGTACCCACCGTTGCAATTTCTCTCTCTGACGCATTATTAAGCGGTTTTCTAGAGCGTCCCGCAGTTCATTTCTATATGTCGATGGTCTTGACAGGTCGTCCTGTCGAGCATCCTGGGAGACCTTGAGGCTTTTGTTTGTATATATGTAATGTATATGCGGGTAATATGTAATTTAGGGAATATATTCTGCCCATCCTGACCCTCGAATTGTTTGAAAATCAGTTGATAATATTACAATTACAATGATACCAGAAAGAGATTATGCACCACTGAGTGCAGCATGTGTGCGTTCTCTTAGCGATAAACTTTACGAGAAGAGAAAAGCTGCTGCACTCGAGATTGAAAAGTAAGGTTATGTTAATGCACATTACAGATTTTTAATTTGCGTTAATTAAGGTCATTAGCATTTTAGAATTAGCTGTTTAGTTTCAGGACGATTTGCTAATTTGTTTAGAAATTATTTATAGATCTAAACATAAAGTAAATAATCATGCGTGTGTTCTTATGGAAAACGAAACTTTCTCGGAACAATAAAAATTGTTTGTCAGGCGGTAACAATGTTACATTTTGCATGTAACTAAAACATTTTTACAGAATGGTGAAGGAATTTGCCGCTCATAATAACACTGCTCAAATAAGGCGTCTGTTAAAAGTATTAGGACAAGATTTTGCTACATCACAAAATCCTCATAGTAGAAAAGGGGGACTAATTGGTCTCGCAGCAATAGCAGTGGGACTTGGAAAAGATACTGGCCAATATACGGAGGACCTTATTCATCCAATTCTAGCTTGTTTCTGCGATCCTGACCTTAGGGTACGATATTATGCATGTGAAAGTCTTTACAATGTTGTGAAAGTAGCAAGAGGGGCCGTTTTGCCACAGTTTACAGATATTTTTGGTGCCCTTAGCAAACTGGCATGTGACTCAGAGCAAAGTGTGAAAAATGCCACTGAACTCTTGGATAGATTAATGAAGGTAGATATGAACTTTACTTGATAATATTATTTTAAAAAAAAGTTATTTCAAAGGATAGGGCAGACATCGAAGCAAAAACAATATATATATATATACGTCTGATCCACTCGTTGTCAAAATGAAAGTATGATAAACTTTATTCAAACTTCTCTTCAGGACATTGTGACAGAAAGTGGGATGTTTGATTTGGTGGGATTCATGCCTCTTTTGCGTGAACGTATCTACACAAAAAGTTCTTTTGGCAGACAGTTTGTAATTTCTTGGGTGTCAGTCTTAGACGCTGTGCCCGAAATGGATTTTATATTATTCCTGCCAGAAATTTTGGATGGTTTATTTAAAATTCTTGAAGATCCAACACCAGAAATAAAAAAAGTCACAGATACAGTGCTTGGAGAGTTTTTGCGAAGCATTAAATCCAATCCGGCGAGAGTAGATTTTCCAGGCATGATAAACATTTTGATTACTCATGCGCAAAGTACCGATGAACTTTTGCAATTAACAGCCATTACATGGATAAGAACATTTGTGAATTTATCTGGAGCACTGATGTTACCCTTTATTTCGGGGATATTTACAGCAGTTTTACCGTGTTTGGCTTACGATGGTGATACTAGAAAGAACATCAAGGAAACAGCCACACAGGTCAATATCAATCTTATGGAGTTGATAACTATGGAAAGTACTGATTTAATAAACAAAATACCGTGTACGAAGGATAATGATTTCGAGAAGGAAAAAAAAGGTAGTTATAATTAAGACTGTTGGAGCGCCGGACAAAAAGTCATTTCGTAGATTTTATTTTGAGGCCGCAAAAATACACATGGTTTTAAGTGCCGTTTGGCAGGGAAGTACATATTTCTCAATACTCGATGTGATGAATGGTGTTTACTCATTGTTTTTCTATAAAATTCATTTGTTTGGCTAAAATGGAAAAGTTTCGGCTAACCCAATTTAAAGCCTACCCTTAGCCGAAACTTATCCATTTTAGTCAAATAAATTAGTTTTTTCGACTAACAATGAGTAAGCACAATTTCTCACATTGAGAAACACTTCCCTGTCAAACGGCACTTAAAACCGTGTATTTTTGCGACATCAAAATGATATCTACGAAATTACTTTTCGTTCGATGCTCCAACACCCTTAAATACATCAGTACAAATGGTGTGCATCCGTTCTGGACGAATTTTCAGTGCAAATTGGTACCTTTTTGGTTACGTTTAGAATACTGAATTTTTCGAAATTAAGTTTAATTCTAGAAGAAATTGAAGTTTCTAAGCTATCTTCGAATATAAGATTTCTGGAAATCGAAATGACTCAGTTCGATATGAGAAATTAAATCCATTTGAATTCTACCCAAAATTTGAATACAATTTATTTACATTCAATTTCTTCTAGAATTAAACTAAATTTTGCAAAAATTAAGTGTACTAAATATGACGAAAAAGGTATTAATTTGTAATGAAAATTTAACCAGAACGAATACACAACTCTATAGTACAAATGAAATAATTTAATCCGAATAAAGGATTTTAAGGGTTTTGAAACTATGTTCTTACCATAAAATTCTGTTTCCTTATTTAACTCAACAAATATTATAATTGTAGATACATATTCACTCTGTATCGGTACTCATTTTTTAAATAGAGTTATAGTTACAGAGCAAAAAAATGTCTGTCTTCAATATATATTTTTCTTTTTTTTTTGTAAAGAAGAGATTGAAACTTTAAGGTTAAATTTCGAATTCTTTGTTTCATGCAAAATGTATTAAAAATAAATATTTTTTCCCTTTATAGATAAACCTCTCATTTTCAAAAAAGGGAAAACATAAAGTGAAAAAATATCCAATTACATATATTATAGCTATTTATTACGCAAAATGATGGGACAGAATTTTGAAGAAGTTAGAGCTTGGAACCATTACCATTTTAGGGGTTTTACGTGTGCGGCACTATATGAAATTAATTTTTATCTTCTAGGTTCAAAAAATCAAAATCGTCCTTTAGCTGACAGTTTGGATCTTACTAGTGTTGTAGAAGTTTTAACAAAGCATCTGATGCATACATCTGTACAAACAAAAGTAGCAGTACTAAAATGGATACATCACTTTCTGACAAATATTTCAGAAAAAATGTTTCATCATATAGATGATTTGTTTCCGGTGTTGATGCGCACGTTGAGTGATAGTTCAGATGAGGTAGTTCAACAAAATCTAGTTGTTTTGGCTGAAATTATCGGATCAAAGTATTCTGGGACACCGGCTGACAGTACGGATTTGGTAGTTCAAAATAAGTATTTTACCAAATTTATAGTCAATTTACTCAGATTATTTTCGACGGATAGACATCTTTTGGAAGAAAGAGGTGCTTTTATTATAAGAGAACTGTGTGTACTATTAAGTGCAGAGGACATTTATAAAACATTAGCAGAAATCTTATTGGAGGAGCAGAACTTGAGATTTGCTGGCATTATGGTGCAAACTCTGAACGTTATTCTTCTGACAAGTTCCGAACTATTTGAATTACGGAACAAATTGAAGGATCTGAACTCGGAGGTGATTATATATATCAAGAGCGGTGCAACTACAGCTAAAATCTTTATTGAGGATGATGTTGGATTTAGGTTCTAACGTTCTTATATTAGAGAAATGAGTATCACTGCTATACAAAGCGAAAAGATATCGAATTCTAATATTTATTCAGTTAAATGAAGAAATTGAACTATGAGGTTAGAACTTGGACCTAACACTCATAAAATAAATTTAACTTGTTATCTCTTTTCCTAGGAGAGCTGTAACCTGTTTGTATGCCTGTATGAATCGTGGAGTCATAATCCAGTAGCTACAGTGGCTCTCTGTCTCTTGACACAAAACTACGCCCATGCTTGCGATCTTGTTAAAGCATTGTATCCTTATATATATTATCTTATATATGTATAATAACATTTTCAAATTTAATATTTGATTGGCATACTAAAATATTTCCCACATTTTTAGAAATATAAACCTTAACTATTATTGTTATGTTACTCGTGTAGTGGAAATATCGAGGTAACAGTCGAATTTCTTACGGAAATAGACAAATTAGTTCAGCTCATAGAATCACCAATATTTACGTGTAGGTGGAAGAGATAAGAATTTACATTATTATTAAAAATTTTTTAAATATAAAAAAATTATGTTGAATGTAAATAATTGAAAACTGCATTTCAGATTTGCGGTTGGAACTACTGGAAAGAGAGAGAAATGAATCTTTGGTGCATGCTTTATACGGTCTATTAATGATTCTACCGCAAAGCGAAGCGTTTGCTACATTACATCGCCGATTAACAGCAATTCCTCCAAATTTCAATCCAGTTCCAATTACAAAAACATCTCCAAAAAGAGCATATCCTCATAAATATAACATTGATTTTCAAAGGTTATTAAATCATTTCAATACCGTTCAAGAAAAACACAAGGAACAAAAGTACAAGCAAAAACTCACAATGTTAGTCGAACGAGAAGTGAACCCATTAGACCTTTGATTGAATTTAGAAATTAAAATAAATTCAGGAATGTCGAACAAGGCATAATGAGCAATATAATATGTAATACATTATTAAAGAGAGATGCACCTGATTCGGTGCCTAAAACATTTCTAATAAAACAACTTAAAATGCAGACTTTTCTAAAATTTACATTTTATTAATCGTTTTACAATTTTTTTTTTCAAAAAATAATTAATCCTTTTTTATTACATATAAATTATTAAGGGTCGACACATGAACCTGTCAAACAACTTAGAAAAGTACATAATTATAGGGCTGAAAAATTATTAGCTTTAATCGATCCTAGAAACTATTGTAAATTTTTATCTCACTATATGTATTCATAAACACTGTGATATGATTAAAATCTATAAATAAATACAAAAAGAATCGACTAAAAGGTTATAACTTGAACTCAGAATCTCTCATGAGGCATCATCGTCAAGAATATCCATAATAGCCAAGGTATCTAATTCATTGACTAAGAGATCATTCTCATGAAGAATTTGAGAAATTTGTTCTTGCATATCACAAATGTTTCTCCACTTTTTTTGATTTTCGTCATCTGGCACACTTGGCCTTTCAATGGTTTTTACTTTACCTGATAATTTATCAATGTAACGTAAGAAACTGTCATAATGTTCTTTGCTTTCATGGGAAAGTCGATAAGAAAAAGATTCCAAGGCTCTTTCATAGTTGTCAACATCCTTATCCAAGATCTGCGTTTGCAAGTAAACTGTTTGTGCCATTTTGTACCAATCCGCCAATGATTCGGAGCGTTGTGTGATGGCTGGTACACATTCTGCATCTAACAGTGATTTAATTCTACGTCCTGTTTCCGTTACCTGTTGAAGAAATGATGTTTTTTATTTGAAGGGTACTTGATCAGAATTTTAATTACCAATTTGGAATTTTTCACTTAATCTGGATTCAATTAAAAATAACAATGTATATCTTTAGAAACAAGTGAGGGGGAGTGAAAGTGCTCACTTAGAATTAGATGTTACTGGATATTTTATTCTAAATAATTGAATAAAAATACAAACTTTGATTCGTTCTAAGACATGAAATTGTTCGTCGTTATAGGTGAGACTACGCGTAGCTCTGTCACGTAACAAATGCTGCCAGCCGTCTCGTAAACGATCAACCAGCGTAGCGGCTCTTTGACTAGCCTTTGTTGACCAGGGACACTTTAGACCGCGTGTATTACTATCCCACTCGGCTCGTAAATTGTTTTCTTTCACGTACCTAAAAGAAAAATTTGTTGAATAATTGTATTCTGCATTCAACGTATATGTTAAATAAAAATTTCTGACATTTACCTTTGGTGCAATTGTGAAACAGCCGGTGCCAAATCTACAAGAAGTTCTTTGCTCTTGAAATCTAGATCTTTCTTCCAACTTCTAAGTTCAAAATTAACTTGATTTCCGAACTTTCTTAATACTTGCCGAGCAATATTTTCACTCCGCTCAACTGCCAGGACAGTGTCTTCCACTGCTTTAGACAAGTCCTTCAAACGCAGACACTTATTTAGAACCCTGGTGAGTTCCACTGTCAATAGTCCTATGAAAGATTCTACTGAATCCTGTGATAATTTACTGCACCTAGATATGTTGTCAATTCGTCGCTTACAAACATGGCCTACAGAACAGGCAACTTTTGCTTGACTGGCGTCATTCTCTACGGAGACCAGATTGGCGAAAGTGGGGAACTTTGGTAACTCAGAATCCAATGGAATTACAACATTGTTATTGTCCCGGGAAAATAATATCATCGGTTTGTCGTGAGTTGTTGCCGGGTAACTTTTCCCGGGCGTTGAATCCTCGACTATTGCAGTCAATGGGTTTTCATCGACTAACAATATCTGGGCATGTGGAGAGATATTGGTTTGATCATGAATATGACTTTGAAGTGCAACAAGTTTTTCTTCGGGATGTAGGAAGACTTTAATAATACTAGCTCGCGGTACATTAAATATATGAATCGCTTTTCGACAGAGGGTATCCGTGACTTGAGCAAAAAAACGATCAAAACTCCAAATTCTCTGTGAGTCAACCTCTAATAAACCAGCCAATAAAGGAGTGACGATTTTCTTGAGTCCAGTACTCAATTGACAGTTTTGCGGCAATTCTCTACTCCATTCAATTGATCCATTTTCAGACGTCTGTGTGCCTGATATAACTCCAGACGCCTTCTTGGTAGTAATATAAAACATAGTTTCTTTGTTTCTCCGACCTCCAAACGGTCGAAATGGTAAATTTCCTGTCGCTACATGATAAAGAGTTACTCCGATAGACCAGAGATCTACCGTCGCTCCAAAGGTTTTTCCGACAGGCTTTCGCAAAACAGCCCGTTCGTACATGTCTGGATGGAGGTATTCCTCCGTGCCATAAAGGGACACGAATTGCTGATCTTCCTGAAGTTCACGGGCTGCACCAAAGTCTGTGAGTTTGTAAATTGTACTGCCATCATCAGCAATAAATTTCATGATATTTCCAGGTTTTAGATCTCGATGAACCAAATTGTTGTCCCTCAAGTGTTTCATTCCAGCGGATAAATGTTCCAAGACCAAGAGGAATTCACCTTCCGCTAATCCGTATGTATTCTCAGGATCATCTAAGATATTAAACAAACTTCCACCGGTACAAAGTTCCATTACGATTACTTTTCCGCGCCCATCCTGTTCTTCCTCAATTGCTAATAATTTAACGATGTTCTCGTGCTTAACCTTTTTCAGTACTTCAAATTCACGCATTTGAACGTCAGGAGGCCGCATATGACTCAATTGATTAAACGTTTTAACAGCAACAGGCTCGCCATTGTTTTTATTTACTCCTTGAAAAACAGCACCCGTAGCACCCTTACCTAGGACGCTAGTCGTGCACCACACATAGTTGGCGGAGCCACGCAGAAAAGACATTCTGCAAACTTATTTTCAGGTATCTAAAATATAATAAATAACGTAATAACGAAATGAAAAAATGTATCTTACTTCAATGCGACTAAATTTAAATAGACAGTCTTGGTATTTCTTCCTACTATGTATAAGAGAGCAAGTAAATTCACTTTTGGGAAAAACATCCATCAACAGTCGCAGTTGAATTTCAAAATTATTACCAGTTGTGACAAACCAATGACAAACGCTTTTAAAGAAACGTTTGCTAGCTCGATCACAAAAGTAATATTTACTATCAACTATCAAGTTTATTTTGTATAATGACATATGTCACTTATATCTATATATACATAATAATACAATCATAGAACCATAAATAACGGGGATATAGAAAGTAGTCGGCCGCAGTTCAGGGATGAGGAAGTAAAATAATTCTGCCGTCTCATGTCGGTAGGAAACGTCGGCGTAAAGCAGAAACTCATCAGAGTGAAAGAGACACACTGAGGTTGGCATCCCATAATTGCGTTTTGCGTTGTGTCGTAATGAGAGTAAAAAAGAAAAAAGTATACTTCTGTCTTTTTCTCTCTCATTACAACGCAACGCAAAACGCAATCATGGGAAGTCACCCTGATCATTCTCATTTCTGTAACTCTCAAGGTGCAGTCCCATGGCAGATGAAAGCAGTGGATGAAAGCGGAAAACGTTTTGTCACTAGCATCGCCTAGTAACTTGTAAAGTTTAAGTCGCGTTTGCAACTTTGGAAGTAATGGCGGCAATCCGCGTTCCGCAGTGTTCCGATTATTATTTTAAATATGTTCACGTAACCTATTATTAAATAATATTTATTGTTTTTCTTACTGTGGTTTAACTGTAAAAACTCGAAACAATTTGCAATTGTTTAAAATGGATTCGGACAATGAAAACATGGAGGTATGTACAAATAAACATTCTTGTAAACTTATGTAGAATATAGGTTAATATTGTTATTGTGCTGTAGGAGCAACAGAAAAAATATTATTTTTACTTTAGAGAATTTAAGGCCGCAAAAAATACACAGATTATGTGCCGCTTAACAGGGTAGTGTTTCTAGATGTAAAAAATGGGGCTTAGTATCTGTTTTGTAAAAATATAATTTTTTTGTTAAAATGGAAAAGTTTCGACTAGGGTTAGGTTTTAGGTTAGATTAGCCAAAACTTTTCCATTTTAGGC
>UCOH01004788.1:5673-31457 GCA_900474275.1 Synergus japonicus
CCCCCCTCCCGACCTCTCTCTCTCTCTCACTCACTCACTCACTTTCTTCAGGTCCGCAGTGGGCCATTGAAACATTGGAAAAAATATCGATGACCGAGTAAAAAACAAGTCCCGAGGATATCCCAACAAGATTTCACGTAGAAATAAAGAAATTCAAATTTAGAAACTCTGTAACGACCAAATAAATACTCCTCAAAAAAACTTGGAAACTGAAGGAAAATACTGATAAAATTAATACCGAATACATAAATTTACGAAAAATATAAATACCGCATTAGACATTTAAAGATTTAAAATTTTCAATAGTTAGCCGAAATAATACATGTCTCTTTTAGATAGGATTACCAAAATTGAATCTTTATAAAATAGAAAATGCCTGAATCTAAACAATAAAAAACTTGTGTTAGTAAATATCTATTTATTTATTTCAGTGAAAATTTTAAAAACAAAATATATATTGTTTTAGACGAAAATTTCATTTGTTAGGATTTCTTAGTCAATTTTTCGAAAAGGAAATAGTCGAACCAGAAAATTGCTGATATTAGAAAATTTCCGAAGTGGAAAATTGCCAAATGTGTATAATATTACCGAAATTCAGTATTCTCGAAATGGAAAATTCTCATAACAAAATGGCCGAAATTATAAAATATCAGACTTGTAAAATTCCCGAACTTATAAAAATGTCCGAATATATTAAATAAAAAAAATGTTTGTTGTTAAAATGTTAAAATAATAAAATAAACTAATAAAGTTCTCCAATAAATTCGTTGGCCTTTTCTTCAGCTTAATAAAACACTTAATTATTTACATAAAAACTAGAGGACTCCTAAATAATTTTTAAAAAATAAAAGCAAGATTAAGATATTTTTTGTTTGTATTTTCTTAGTTAATAAATAGTATATTAACAGAAACATTTAATTTATTTTAAACGATAAACATTTTTCTTTCAAAAATAATCCAGATTTAGAGAGAAGTTTCACAAATGTATGAAGAAGTAACTAGATTATTTAGAGAGATGTTTCACTAAAGATGTGAAGATAAGAATTAACTCGCAGATCCATGAGTAAAGACTGATTGAAAAGGATGTTTGAGATTTAAGAAACATAAATCAACGAATAAAAAGTGTGATTAACTCAAGAAACATAGAGAGACTCAAGACGATGTGATGAATTCCAGAGACACAAAGTGACTGAACTACTTGAGAGTCCTTAGGATTCAGGGGCACATTTTTAGGAGAAGAAGGAATCCTATCTTAAAAAAGTGGTGTCACGAAATGTCTCGAAAATATCGCATACATTGTTGTTGCAAACCTCATTGGCTTCAAAATGAAACATTTTTCATCTTTAGACTTTTTTTCACATCGTGCATTGTTTGGCTTCTAATTCAAGTTTTATTTCATTTTTTTGGATTTTCAAAATATTATAAGTCTTTCAATTTTTTTTATCCAAAAAAGTTATTAAGATAAATTGTTCGTCTTTTTGAACATGACCTTCATTTTGGGACACTAAAAGAGTATACCAACGGACAATTCAATCGGTCAATTCTTTCGAAAGTTATCGTGCTAACAAACTAAAATCTACAGACAGACAGACAGACACATTCGTGAAAACATGTTTTTCGGGTTCAGGGGGTCCCAAAACGTGGACATTTGATGAAAACTGGGGGGGGGTCAAATTTTACACAAATCTAATGCATTCTCTCTGATGTGAATGTAAAAATCCTTTTACACACTAAAAAAACAGTTTTGATTTAGAACCAAGAGTGAGCTTGTTTTAAGATGTAACAATACGTAGACCTACCCGGTTAAAAACTAGCTTGGATTGAAATATTTAAAACGAACTGCTTTTAGGACTACAAGTTAGATCCAATGTAGTCTAAAAAGAAGCCGGTAACCATAATGAGGTCTAACATCAAGCTACTACATGATGTAGAAAGTACTCTCTGTAGCCAGATTGTTGGCTTACATCAAATCACTTTATAAACTTAAAAGAAACGCTAAATAAAACTTAAATAAAGCCTATATTATGAATAAAATTAATCCGAAAAAGGGTAGAAAGCAGGAACGAATATTCTACAAAAATTTGTTTATTAAACAAAATTTCTATATATAATAAATCATTTAAATAGATATATAAATGTCAACATCTTAAAATAAGTCGAGCTTCTCTAAAGCAGTCAAAGCAGTACTATATTTTGTGTAAAATTATGAAACATTTTTTTGGAATAATATTGCAGAAATGAATATTGTAATCAATCTTATTTTGATCTGAATTACAATGCGTATGCACGACTGCTAGAATGTCTAAATAGACTGTAAATTATTTAATTATTATTTTAGAAATTATCTCATATTGCATTTAATTTAAATATAGAGAACAAATTTGAAAATAATAGAAATAACTCGAGTGTGAGGCAGGTTTGGTTGGCAATAAAAACAAAGAGAGTTTAAAATATAAACAGAACCAATCGATGTAATTTCAAAATCATCTGTTCGAAATTAATAAACACGAGATTACATCACTTACAAAAGGTGATGCAATGTCTGTCATACAATGTCAAAACGAGCCTAAATCGACCGTTATTTGAAATATTACAAAGACAACGAAATTCACATAGTAAAATATAGAGACAAATTATAGAATCGATTCAAACGATTGGTACAAATATGCTTGACAAATACATATAAAAACAGAGTGTTTTAACCCGGAAAAACATAAGAATTTACGCAATCAAAATAGAATAGGTTCAATGGGAACCGTCACAGACAATGCATTCAAATTTACACATCATATAAAATCATATCAAATAAAATAATCATACAAGGCGCAAATCACTAAATTGAAAAAGGCAAATAATTAAAAGTCATAATTACGATGGAGAGCAAACAACATTTTTCTCTGAGAGGGACTCACTGACATTAAAGTTGTAGTATGATGCATAATAGCCGGACAATAATTATGTGAAAGAATCTTTCAATTTATCGGGACCTCACATCAAATCTCAGCGCCATTTAGATTATCGACCTCTCAGATTATAAATACAATACATTCAATTCAGCTAAATTCGCCACACTAAAATAGAAATAAGGAACACATTTTCACTAATCAGCACTATCACCTTAATTATTACACGTTAACTGGGAAATCTATCAACGTAAAATATTCACCTGAAAGCTCTTTTGTCTTGGCTTCAGATGTAGCGAATTAAAAGATGTTGATCTCTTCAAAGGGAGAATTGCTCTCAGAGACTGCTCTCTGATCGTTCGCCGATACCTCGAAATTTCCCACTCTTCTAGGAATTAGCGAGAAAGGTGATAGGCTGATTAATACGCGTCATTCATACTATTCAGACTCAATAAATAATTGCGCGAAATATAAACCGATCGCCTCAATATGGGAGCGAGTTTAGAGTCTGAAGGAAATTCAATATTAAATACCCAATATAGGGCATACATATGAACGAGAGTTTCGATTGCCGTACCACAGAAAACAGCTTCTTCATCCACATAGAGTTAATATGTCAGATTTTCCTTCTTCAAATTCCTAATTCCAATAAGCTTTGGTGGTTCATCAGCTTTTGGCTTTGTATGGGAGATTGTTGTTTCTTCCTGGAATAATAAAATATTTTCCAATTTTATTTCGCTATGAAAAAAAAAAACATAGAAATTTTGAAAGTTAAAAAAATTCTTTGAACAGTATTTAAACAAGGAGCATTTATGAAAATAAGAAATAATGAGAAAATATTTATATGAAATAAATGTGGCAATAACTGTTAGTTTTAAAGTTATAACTCCAAAGTAAGAAACTCCAAAACTAGCAAAGGAGAGGTTTAAAAAGTACTGTATCGAAAATATTATTAATAAGAAAAACGATTTACCTGTGATTTTCGTTGTAACGACAAGTAAAAATAAACACACCAACAACAATTAACACTTTAAACATAATTGAAAACAATAAATATACGCGTGGAAATCTCACTCACTCCTCACTCGGCTACACTTTATTCTGTTCTGGCGTCACTACAATTCTTTGAGGTCTAAACTTCAGAGCTCTAAAAGTTAGACCAAGCGGGCTAAAGCAAGCTTTATTAGCTTATTATTTACATCCCAAATCTTGCTTCTTCAGGTCGAAGACCAAGTGAGGGTTGTTTTTAATATGAAAGGCTAAGAGTTAACCATGCTTGTGTCTAGTTTTAAACCCAAGACCAATAATGGCTTTTTTTAACACATAATTCGGGTTAAATTTTAAACATCAGCTTAATTTCAGGCAAAAATAAAAACACAAAATCAACCTTATAGTAAAACTTTTTTTTTAGTGTGGAAAATCAAAAATATTTTGATTTTTTTACATTTTCATCAGAGAAGGTATTAGATTTGTGTAAAATTTGACGCCCACCCGTTTTTGTAAAATTTCCACGTTTTTGGACACCCTGAACCCTGTTTTTATGAATATGTCTTGTTGTGACAGTCACAGAAATAGTAAAATATGGTATAACTAATAATTTTCGGTTGACAAAATTACGATTATGGTTGTCACAATCATAAATATTATGTCACAACAATCAAAGGCAATTATTATGAAATAATATGAGGCATCGAGAGCAAAAAAAAATAAGTATTGTTGTATAGGTAGAGTGTAAAGAGGTACAAAACTGAGTTAGAGGAAAAGGCGGACAGAGTAAAGTTGGTGGAAAAGAGGGACATATTTCGTTAAGTGGTAAATAGTGTGTTCAGATCTTATACGAAGAGTTACCTACACGACTCAAGCGCTCGTCCGTGTAGTTCGCCCTCCTCTCCCCACTCAAGCTATCCCCCAAAAGAATCAACCCTGCTCACTATAGCAGTCGCATATCTATTGTCTCGAAATTTTCGAATTAGAAATGGATGAAATTTTAAATACTTTTTAGAGATTTGCGGTGCATATTTTAAGTTATTTCAATTACATAAGGGATTTTCAGGGATTTACGAGATTTCATAAGATTTCATAGGATTTTAAGTAGTTTTTTGAGTTATAACGATAGTTTGTGGAATTTAAAATAATTTTATGAAAAAAACGATTATCAAAGATTTGATAGGATTTTGATATTTATGGACAACTTTTTTTCTCTGTATTCAATGAGATATATTAAGAACATTTATTTTCAGAAATTGTAAAGGATTTCACGTGATTATAAGTGACTTTAGGATATAGAGAAAAAAAGTCTAGAATCAAGCCTAAAATTCTGTAATTTGTGCTACAATTTAAGTCAGTCTTTGGCCTTAAAACTAAATTTAAGGCCAAAAGCTGACTTCAATTGTAAAAAAAAACTATACACTTTTAGGCTTGATTCAAGACTTTTTTTCTCTGTATTCAATGAGATATTAACTAATATTAAGCACATTTATTTTCAGAAATCAAGCCTAAAAGTATATAGTTTTTTTTACAATTGAACTCAGTTTTTGGCCTTCAGTTTAGTTTTAAGGCCAAAAATGACTTAAATTCTATCACAAACTATAGAATTTTAGGCTTGATTCTAGACTTTTCTTTCTCTGTATCTCAAAGTCGCATATAATCACCTGAAATCCTTTACAATTTCTGAAAATAAATGTTCTTAGTATATCACTTTGAATACAGAGAAAAAAAATCTGCCCGCTTACGCGGGCACATTCTCATGCACATGTCGCGCTCAGTGTTGCGCACTTCCGGCGCTTGCGCACTTCGCGACGCTTGCACCTTTCGGGACGCTTACGCGCTTCGCGCGCTTGCACCTGTTTTTCTTTAAATTACAAAAAAATGGAATGGAATGCAAACGAAAACTAATTTACTTAAGGTTCTATTGACCTTAAGAAGCACATTCTCATCGGGGCACTCGCGCTTCGCGCTCGATATTTCATTTAAACCTCGCGCTTCGCGCTCGGCTCTGTTTAACAATATTTTTCATGATTAAAACGAAAACTACTCATCCTGTTTAAAAATGGTTCAAGGAGAACTTGTAGATCTTTTTAAGGGCAATAATTATGTTCCTTATCATTTTTTCTGCATTTCGCATTATTTGGCTCAAAATTTTAATTATCGATTTTTTCAGGAAATTCAAAAAGTTGTTATGCCGAACCTATAAGGTGTTCAAAAAGAAACATTTTTTATCTTTGGACTTTTTTCATATCGTGCGTTGTTTGGCTTCTAATTTAAGTTTTCTTTCATTTTTTTGGATATTCAAAATTTTATGTCTTTCATTTTTTTTTATCCAAAAAATTTATTAAGAAAAATTGTTCGTCTTTTTGAGTACTACGATCATCCGTCATTAGAATTTTTAAATTAAAAAAAAAGTAGTTTCAAAAATTTTCAAAATGCTCCAACTTTTTAAATTTTTATCCAAAATGACTGGCCAACGAACTTGACCTTCATTTTAGGACGCTAAAAGAGTGTCAGAGACAGACAGACAGACAGACTCATTCGTAAAAACATGTTTTTCGGGTTCAGGGGGTCCCAAAACATGGACATTTGATGAAAACTGAGGGCGTCAAATTTTACATAAATCTAATACATTCTCTCTGATGAGAACGTAAAAATTGTCCATAAATATCAAAATCCTATAAAATTTTTGATATTCGTTGTTTTCATAAAATTATTTTAAATTCCACAAACTATCGTTATAACTCAAAAAACTACTTAAAATCCTATGAAATTCCTGAAAATCAAATGAAATCTCGTAAATGCCTGAAAATCTGTTATGTAATTGAAATAACTTAAAATATGAACTGCAAATCTCTGAAAAGTATTTAAAATTTCATCCATTTCTAATTCGAAAATTTCGAGACAATAGACATGCGAGTGCTATAGTGAGCAGTATGACTCTTTCGGGGGATAGCTTGAGTGGAGAGAGGAGGGCGAACTACACGGACGAGCGCTTGAGTCGTGTTGGTAACTCTTCGTATAAGATCTGAACACACTGTTTACCACTGAACGAAATATGTCCCTCCTTTCCACCAACTTTACTCTGTCCGCCTTTTCCTCTAACTCAGTTTTGTACCTCTTTACCACTAAAATTAAACCTGTATTTCTTTTGCTTCTCTTATTTTTATGTCACACTCTACCCATGCAACAATACTTACTTTCGTTTTGCTCTCGATGCCTCATATGTGGTAGGGTAAGTCGAGGAGAGCGATGGATCTAGAGGAGAGATGGATCACTTCTCAGCATTTCGAACCTGTCTTGTCGACTGAGCTGATTTTTTGCGAGTAAGTGTGTCATGATTCAAAGACAAAAATTTCCAGATGTCGCGTCATTGCGATGATTCGTTACGCAGCTACAGCACATTCTTTTTTTGGCTTGCTTGAAAAATCAACGGACATTTTTACTGTACTTTGACAACAATTCGTTTATCGTGTAGTTATTGTGATTTCTGCAAAAAGCTATACGTGGAGTGATTTGTGGGCTCTTTCTGCAAGGTAAGATGGTATCGCCGATAATTATTAAAAATTTCTTCTCAATTTGTCAAACACATTACTTTTTTTTGGCATTCGAGGAAAGACGAATCATATTTTTCGCGGAGAGATGAATGACTAACAAACCTTATTATACTTTGTTTATTATTACTAAGCGACTTATTGCCGTCATTTAAAGTGACAATTTTGAAGGTTATGTGTAGCAATTACAAAGGATCGGGATTGCATAGTTTTTGTTACAGGAACCTCGACTTGCAACAGTTCATCTTGTACCTTTATGTGTTGTACTTCAACTTTGGCCAATTAATCCGTCCTCATTGCGCCAAAAATTCCAAAAATGAGAACAACCTGTAAATGACGTATTTAAATTAGATTACAATTAGGTTACATGTAAAAAAATCAAAATAATTGTTTTATTCTTTCTTTATTGTAAATTTATCAATATATACTTTTTAATTTTTACCTTTATGTACTTACCTTACTGTACTTCTTTGGACATCAATACGCTCGAGTTTTTGCTGCAATACCCGCGAGATTCCTTTTTTAGAAATGCAGACAATGTGTTGTAGTTATTTATGTCAACTTTTTCTTTGACATGAATTGTACTCTTGAGCTTTGAACAAAGTGACCAAAGAGTTGCGAGTATATATTTTGTCGCTTTTTCAATAAAATAAGCCACCAACAATGACTCAGATGAAGTCTTGGCTCCTTTCAACTTTTATCACTCCGTAAGTGCTTAATAAGCGGATTCGTAAATGCTCCGAGATTTATTCGGCAACAGACCTGAAGCTGCTCATCTTCGTCAGAACACTCGGAACTCATGTTTTCCAGCTTACGACGCTGCACAGTGTTCCGGATCGGTGTTTTTTTGTTCAAAATTCTCTACAGCCTACAATTCTCAACCGATTTGGACATTTTTTTTTTAATATTTGGGAATAGTTGTACCAGACCGTCTATAGAATGGATTTTTGAATTGAAGCATGAATAATTATTTATATAAGTCAACAATCAGGAAAAATTACACTTTTTGAGAATGTGATTTTTTTCTCAGAATATAAATCTGTCATAATGCTACTAGGCCTTGGAATCAATGTTGGCACTCATAAGGAACATATATAATTAATTTTAATTTGAATCTAATTGTTATAAACAAATTATATAAACAAATACATGGATGAGATGCTCAATGGCACAACAAATTTTTGGTTAGTTGAATATGCTGAAATATCTCATCAGAATAATGCTCGTAATAAAAAATGACCATATACTAAGAATTACCATTGTTATAAACAATTTGAACTTTTTTCAATTTTTCATAGAAATTGGTTGCTTTTCTTATCTAATGGATGTAAAATATGTTTGACACAGATTATTTAAAATAAACCATTGTATTAACTAAATATTTATAATTGTTTATAACGAAACTTATAAACAAATTTCAAAATTAGTCATTTTCACTCAGAAAAAAATTATTTTTTCGATTAAAACGGCTTCCAGCCAACCAAACAGTAATATTGCAATAATAAGGAATGACTATATTTTAATAACTACTGATATTATAGTAATTTTATAAAAAAATTTTAAGTTTTTTTCACGGTTAGACTGACTAAACCTTCACGTGGTTTAATCACATCACTAAATCATGTGACTAAACAACGTGATCTAATAACGTAACTAAAGTACGTGGGCTGAACTAAGAGTTGAAAAACCTTTAGTTCCTTATTTTTACCGCTAGGTGCATTATGTGCAATAAGAAAGGTGTATTATGCTAGGTGCATTATTTGCAATAAGAAAGTCTCATTTTTTTGGATAATTTTAACGAGTCCATTTTATATTAGTTTTTATACAGTTAAATATTATCAAAGAAAATAGAAGAGGGAAAAAAAGAAAGAAATTACCAGCAAAAAAGTCCTGAAAGAAAAGCAAAAGAAACCTGTAAGGAAAGCAAAATAAGCCCGGAAAGAAAATCAAAAAAGCCTTGAAAGAAAAACAAAAAAAAATGGAAAAGAATAACAAAACAAAAGACAAGGTTCGAAAACGATTTCCCTACAACAAAGAAAAAGATATATATTCCATCTGCGAGTCGCTCATATTTATTTATAGTATTAAAGAATACCATCAATTGTGAGAATCGATCACATAATGCACCTAGCGGTAAAAATAAGGAACTAAAGGTTTCTCAACTCTTAGTTCAGACCACCTACTTTAGTTACGTTATTAGATCACGTTGTTAAGTCACATGATTTACTGAAAATGACTAATTTTGACATTTGTTTATAAGGTTTGTTATAAACAATTATAAATATTTACTTAATACAATGGCTTATTTTAAATAATCTGTTTCAAACATATTTTACGTCCATTAGATAAGAAAGGCAACCAATTTCTATGAAAAATTGAAAAAAGTTCAAATTGTTTATAACAATGGTAATTCTTAGTATATGGTCATTTTTTGTTACGAGCATTATTTTGATGAGATATTTCAGCATATTCAACTAACCAAAAATTTTTTGTGCCATTGAGCATCTCATCCATGTATTTTTTTATATAATTTGTTTATAACAATTAGCTTCAAATTAAAATTAATTATATATGTTCCTTATGAGTGCCAACATTGATTCCAAGGCCTAGTAACATTATGACAGATTTATATTCTGAGAAAAAAAATCACATTCTCAAAAAGTGTAATTTTTTTTTTTTATTTTTAATTTTTAATTGTTGACTTATATAAATAATTATTCATGCTTCAATTCAAAAATCCATTCTATAGACGGTCTGGTACAACTATTCCCAAATATTAAAAAAAAATGTCCAAATCGGTTGAGAATTGTAGGCTGTAGAGAATTTTGAAAAAAAAAAACATCGATCCGGAACACTATACGCTGGATAAACGAACAACTATTTTGAGGTTACACGTCCATGAAAACAGAAAACCATAGCATATTGAAATGCCGTGACTAAGTTCCAATATTCTCCGCTACAGGCAGCACATTTGAACTTTTTTTTCCCTCTTCTGAGTCTTTTTTGCTTCCTCATATAGAGGAAGCTTTGTAGTGGTGACAAAATCCAGTTGCCTAAAAAAGGTTTTTTTGAACATATTTCAAGGGCAATATATCTAATATGATGATCTGAAAAAATGTCCGGATGTGTGTGTGTCAGGATCCAGCAATTTCTTGAATACGCGTAGAGATAAATTAATGAAATTTTGCATAGTTATTCCACTATATACCTAGTTGAATTTCTTATAAGGGTTTAACAAAATATTTAATTCTCGCTCTATGTTTTCAAATAATCAAAATTTTGAGTTGACGCAAGGAAATTGAATATTCTTTATGGCGAGACGAATCGATTGACCTGTATGATTAATGCATTTAATTGAGAAATAAAAAAGTTATGGTTAATTTTATATTTAAAAAAGTAATTTTTCGACTATAATTTCTGAAATAACTAAAATTTAAAGCTGATGTAAAGAGAATGAAGATTCTTTGTGTCTATTAGACGAATCGATTCTAATGTAAAGAATATACTTACAGCTCCCTCTATGAGAAAGCAAATCAAATTTTCTTACAGGAAGCAAAGTGCTCATTGAATGAGTAAAAAAGTTATACAACTTTACAGCTAGTTTGCCCTGTTCTGAATCTTTTTTTACCTATGACGTGTTTTTTTACCCTGTTATTAGATTTTTTCCCTGTTTTGTTCATTGGTCTGAAAACAGCAACGTCCAGCCCGCTTTACACGTTAGAAAACGAGCGTTTTTTAGACACTTGTTGAAGAAAAATATTTAAAGTGATATTATGTGAAATTTTTGAAAACTTTCGAAACGATTGTAATTGAAAATTTATTTTCATTTTTACTATACATTTCTGTCACGTTTTGTCTGAAAGTTAACGTATAGTCAAGGAACAAAATTTTGAGCCAAATAACGCGAGGCACACCTACAGAGAAAATAATAAGAAACATAATTATTTGTCTTAAAAATATCATACAAATTTTCCCGCTTAACCATTTTTTATAGAGTAAGTAGTTTCAGTTTTAATCGTGGAAAGTAAGTATTGTTGAAAAACAAAATATAAAATTTACCCTCAAAAAACGTGATATATTAGAAAATGTTACAAAGGTAATGTGGAGCCTCGAAGCTCGAGGTCGATGACCAAATAGGTACTGCAGAGCGCTTAAACTTATTAAATATTTAGCGCGAGGGTTATGATAAGGATGAATTCCTCTGCTTCATGTAAAACTAATGTAATTAAAATGAAAGTATTTCGTACCGATAAAGGTTGCTAATTGAAGCATGACGTGTAGTGAGAATGTTGCAGCGAGCAGATTTTTTTTATCAATTTTTTTGTATCTATTATTATATTATTCTTGATGTAAAAACATTTTAACTATGCATCTTAATGTTTTGAAACATTAAATAAATTATTATTTATAATTAAAAATTATTTTATTTAATAAATTATATTTTAAATTATTTAATTAAAATTTTCGAATCATGAAGAAATGAATCGCGCGCATTATTTTTGCTACTGTTTTTATAATTTTTTCTGTATATCTCGCGTTTTATTTGTCTGAAAATTTGAATTTTCGATTTTCCCGGAATAATTAAAAAATTGTTATTCCAGTCCTGTAGGTCGTTCAAAAAGCAACATTTTTAATCTTTCGACTGTTTTTCATATGGTGCGTTGTTTGGCTTCAAACTTAAGTTTTCGTTCATTATTTAAAATTTTCAAAATGTCATAAGTTTTACGATTTTCTTTATCGAAAAAAGTCATTAAGAAAAATTGTTCGACTTTTTGAGTACTAAGAACATCCGTGTATACAATTTTTAAATTTAAAAAAAAATGGCTTCAAAAATTTTCAAAATGCTCCAAATTTTTAAATTTTTATCTAAAATTGCTTGCTAACGCACTTGACCATCATTTTAGGATAGTAAAAGATTATACGAAAGGCCAATTGAATCGATGAATTCTTTCGAAAGTTATCGTGATCAGAAACTAAAAATTGGCAGAGCCACAGTCAGATACTTTCTTAAAACCTCGTTTTTTGGTATTAGGGTGTCACAAAACATTGATATTTAACAAAAACTAATTCATCCTCTGATGAGAATGTAATGTTACCAAACATAATTTTCAATGCAATGATACTCTATTTTTGGAAAGTTCTATTAGGAATTTTCTTTCCCTGATACTTGACAAAGCATTATTTCTGGTAAAAGTTATAAAAAACAAAAGAAAAAGAAAGTGATAATATTTTTTGGAACTATACAGAATTCTGCTAAAACAATAAAAAATTTAATTTTCATTAACTCATTTTTATTACTTTTGAAAATTTCAAATGCTCTAAATTTTTTAATCATTAAAAAATATTAAGGATTTCAATTTCAAATCATAAAATTTTAAATTATTGAAATTAAAATTTATCCCATTGAGAATATATCAAACATGAAGTATTATATTTGGTTGATTTTAAATTAAGCTTTCATTTTAAAACGTTAAAAATAACGTTTAAAATTATTTTTAAGGGTTCAATTTCGAATAAAAAGAACGTGAAATCAGTGGCAGATCCAAAAATCATCCATCTTTCTTCAATGCTTGGAAAACAAAGTACATGGTGATGAGCATGCCCAAGCATGAAGAAAGACGGACGATTTCTGGATCCGTGGCTGCGTGAAATTATTTGCAGTCTCAATACATGTTTCTAAAAATCAGAGGAGAAAAGTAAATACTAACAATAAGAAACAAGGAGAGAAAAAATTCTTAAAGAATTGCAAAAAGTTACTCGCTGGAGATTTCTTACATAACTTTGTGAGAAACAGAGAAATAGTTGTCACTTCTTACTTTTTATCCTACTCTATTCTCGCTTCTGCCCAAACATTAAGTATTATATATTAACATTTCTTTTTTCACTTCATACTCAAATTCTTACTTATGAGAAAATATAAATAAAAATCTATAAGTACAAGAAGGTAATGAGGCTATTTGCAAAAAGATATGTGTTAGATAAAACATTTGTATATTTAACTTTTTTAAGGACAAAACATTTTACATAATTAAATTAGCATTTCCCGTAATTGGATCTGTAAATTTAATTGTTAGTGCATTAAAAGTCAACATAATTAATATTTGCCGGTAAAATATTGAAGCTACTCCATCACATTATAGAATTACTAAAATCTGCCATCTAATTCCAAGGCAGAAACTCTTAACCGCTTCCCTTTATGAAATTCTCTTAATTCCCTTGACCACCACCTTGGCCTCAGGGAATGCCCTATTTCGTTCACTACCTTTTTATTACTCTCTTAAATATAAAACATGCCCACTCTTAATTTACGTAACTTTTATATCCACCCAAACCCTATAAACTCCTACCTTATTTGACCACATGAAACAAAGTAAATGGCACAATGCAATCCGGAATCAGAGCAAAAAGTACCTTTTCGAAGCAAAAGCTCTGAAAAGTCATTTAGCACTTTATACTATTTCTCCAAAAAAACGATTCAGAATATAAGAGTACTATTTCAAATGGTAAATTTCACATTGTAACTTATAACGCACGCTTAAACGCTTAAAAAAGTCGCACTCGCTGAAGGATACGAACTCCCGACCTAAAAATCCTAAATACTAATACGCACGCACTAATCAACTGAGCTATTTAACCGCTATGACTTCGTAAACAAAATCTCAGTTAAGTTTTTCGACGAAATACCATTTTACTATTTCTAAATGGTACGATCTTCAAATGCTAATTTTTGCTACTCCTTTTAGTCAAAACTGATAAGAAAAGTAGTTTTTATTACTTGACATATTTCACTGCTTTATGTAAATGGTATTTTCAGCTATACTACTGGCTTAGAATTATGATTTGTATAGTAATTTTGAGAAAGTGGTAAAAAATCAAAATGCAAATTGTATTTTAAGCTAGTTTTTTTGTCAAAAGTTGCAATTTATATAGTAATCACGAGTAAGTGGCAAAAATTCAAAATAAAAATAGTAGTATTTAAAAAAAAATGGTAATTTGTGCCTTTTACTCGAAAACTATTTTTTGCGTGCACGCCCACTTTCATTAAACAATCATCAATTGTCTTTGCTTGTAACTTAAACAGAAACAGGCGCTTGCCTATAGCTCATACTGAAAATACACACTTTCTAAAAGATTCTTTATCTCCCATGGTATATACGATACTTTTCATTGCAAATGCTTAATTTCAATCGTTTTTTGTATCAATGAAGGAAGGCTAAAGTTCTACATTTTAGTCCTTTAGTTTGTAACGCGACTTGTCTCGGAATCGCGAAACTACGTCTCGACAATCCTTCATCTTCACAAGGAATCCAAATTTATTATGCGCCAGTTATTTATAATAAGTAAATAACGATGAATTCCTGGTCCTGAAATACCTTAAACAAAACAACTACTAGCTCAGGTCATCGCAACGTCTGAAGGTCACGGGTAATTAAGAATATTACGGAAATAAATCGAGACAGGATTTATATGAGAAACAATTATATATATTTAACAAACAAAATCAGAATTCAAGAAAATGAAATGATCTAGCAATAATAATTGTTTAGCCGCGGAAAAGAACATCGCACAATCGGTGTGACATTAAATAGATTACTTGGTTTGATTTACAGACTTTTGAGGTTAAACTTAATTTGAATTTACAAAAAGAATAGAATGATAGCTGGTAAATAAGAATGTAAATACTTTACGTTTTAATTAAAATCGGAGAATCGAATTGAAGACTCGATTCTCTAATGGCGGACGTATGTCTGATGGGCGTGTTACGTAACACTACAACCACATCAGAGATCGTCTTAATCTGAATTTAGTAACGGTAATGATTAAAAAGAAAAACGAATATAATACACGCGGAAATCAATATTTGTTCATAAAAGAACGATAAATGAGCAATGAAAGATGAGCACTCCGAAATCACAAAAGAAATTGAATAACGAGAATGGTCAAGCTTGGCAAAGTAGCTCCAAAACTACGAGTAGCAAAACTAATGCTACTTTGCTAAACTTGCCAGCACAATATGATTTCGTATCTCTGCCATATCGAAAATATCCTGGATAACAACAAATTAATCCTTTAACAAAGTTCCTCGGCAGTAATGATTATAACCCTTGATTATATAATGGATATCGGTTCTTAATTTACGCACAATTATAACGGGTAACTTTTCAGTTCAACTTCCAAAAAGAGAGTGACGCTTAGAGAACGAGGCGGAAGTTCGTTGACAGGTGGACGGAAGTCAGTCAGCCACCATCATGAATATCGAGTCCACGCAGCCAATCATAGTAGTTATCGAAATCATGTGACTAGTGACGTAGTAAAGAAAAGTCCTGTCACTAGACACCAATATAACTATTTGACAGTGCGCCCTGCACTTGTTCTTATGAATGTTCGTAGCGAGTCACAGAATGGCTAAGCATTTTTTATAATGTCTCTAAAAATCGTTGATGACATATAAACGAGCGATCCTTGGTCTACTGAGACCGGCACATTTACAGCCTGAGAGGTGACGCACTCTGGCGTCTGGCGGGAGTACTAATAGTATTCAAACGGACATCCTTCCTTCCTTCATGTCAACTTTCAATGTCGCCCTTCTTTAATATACTTTCAATCCTTCATATCCTGGTGTCGTTAGTGGTTATAGATGGTTCGAAGTTTACATGAAATACGTATTCAACAGCAATGAGATTCTACTAATTAATCTCGAGAGTGCTCTAACAGTTCGTGGTGTGGCTCTCTGGTCGCTTATAGTACAACGCGAGTCCAAATAGCTATTGTCTCCGGTGCCGGTTAACTATATCTTTTGACGTTACAGATAAAAGTCTGCAACGTCACAAGTTTTAGAAAATAGAACTTTACTCACGCTTCACCGGCATTAAAATCGACAAAAATCATGCATGTGCTATAGATTTTTTTCGCTTTCACAAAATCAAATAGCAAAAAATTGTTTATTAAAAATATTGTTGTCAACTTTAATCTACTTGTGTACTATACTTCCCATTGGTGCATCTTAGAAACAAAATTGAATGAAATATGTATTTTCAAAAGAAAACTTATAACAATGTGTACTAAGTTTACTAAAGGGTAAAAATTAATCATTTAAAACTAAATAAGACCTGTTGGAAGTAAAAAGATACAAAAGGATAGACATTTTTAGATAGAACTTTTCTATTCCTCCCACGTGTAGACTTTGCATCCATAAAACAGTATCTTTTTCCATCATTGTGTGTATCCATCGTTTACACTAGGCTCTATCTTTTCCTGTCTCTTTCTATCCAAACCAAAAAATTTCTATCCATTTTCGCTATCTTTTTCTATCATTCAGTCTATATCTTCTAAACAAATTTCAATATCTTTCTATCTCCCATTTTCAGACTTTTTCTATCTTTAGTTCTAAACTTATTAATTTTCTAATTTTGAACATGCATAATAATATTTCAAATACAATATTTTATACATAAATATTATTTTAATCCTACCGCTACCATACATGTAACACTGAATAATCCGTATCTATGGGGACGCGAACTATGATCCATAGAGTTCGTTGTTCAACGCTTAGTCCACTTATTTCTCGTCTATTAATCTCTATCCCTTCCAATCTCTTTGTCAGCATAATCACTAACCTATCTATCAGACCCTTTTTTGTCTTTAACTTATCACATTCCTTGTTCAGTAAACCTTTTTATTTTTTTATTTTCTTGCACTAATTTGATAATCATAATTAAAATGTATATAAGTTTCTTGATTTTATAATTTAAAAGAAATTCAAATTGCGACAAGAGTCACAACAGCGTTGAAATGATACAAATAGAAAAATACAATATGATAGAAAGGTGGTGATTGAAAAGGATAGACTTGGTAATACACTTCAGGTAAAGATTGAAATGAGTATACTTGGTAGTAAACTTAAAGAGAGATAGAAGATGTTTGAAATGATTATAGAAGGATAGATATGAATAGATTAGTAGTGATTAAAAAGGAAAAGCGTGTAAAAGAGAAAAGTAAAGATTCAAATGATTAGACCAGGGATAGAAAACTGGCGTGGATAGACGCAGAATAAAGAAAGATTAGCGTGGATAGATGGAGGATAGGAAATTATTGGCAAAGATAGTCGAAGGATACAGAAAAATAGAAATATTCAGATTGAAAAGGAAAGAGTTTCTTGTAGATTAAAAAAGAGATTGAAATAGATTGGCATGGTTAGGGATGGATATATTTGGTTTAATTTTTCCTTTCTATTTCAATTCTGAAGATTGAAAAAGATTCAATACATAGACTTTCTATCTTTTTACTTCCAACAGGGACTAAAATACAATAATAATGTAAGGTCTTAAACATTTGGCCAATCTGATTTTGCATCCTACGCCGGCCCTGACTCTCCACCTCTCTTTCCGACTATCTCTCTTTCAATCACTATCATATCCTTCTTCGTCGCACCCTAACTTTTTTTTCGTATCATAAGACATAAACCTAAGGAGTTCATTTTCTTGCGAACGAGGAAAGACTATAGATGTTTTCGACCGTGCCTGAATGCCTGTCTGCAGTGTTCAGGGGGGCTTGCGAGATTGTTGTAGCTATAGAGTACCTATTTGTCCGTTAGATGGAATGTCGAATGACACTTGCTATTATCGGCTAGCCATGTAATCTGTTGGAACAACCTTATTAGGATCTTACACAAAATACACGAAAATTTCAATCATAATTTAGAAAAATATTTTTAAGGTTACTACGCCAATTCCCCGGAACTCTCTTTATCCCCTAGGAATCTTCCTATCTCAAGAGACTCCCCCTAAATCTTGGAACCCCTCCCCTATTCCTCGAGGTACCACTCGACGGATGGACTTCTCTAAACTACAGACACCCACCTATTCCCCAGAACCCCCTCAATTCTTTTGCTAGCCCCTTAAAACTTCTTCTATTCCGAAGAAACTTACGTATCCTTTAGGACTACCCTATTCTTCGCGACCATCTTATCTCCGGGATTCAACCTATCTTCGAAGACCCCATTATGATCCCTTGAGATCCTATTATCCCTATAGGATACAAACCATCGCTCCGGATTCCCTCTATCTTATAGGAGCCTTCTAGTGTCTTCCTGAATTTTACAAATATATCCTAAAGGACTTTGTCTACATATTCTCATCTAGCCCGAGGATATTCGTCAAACTCACGTGACAATCATTTCGCATAATACTCGCCCTGCTGGAAGTAAAGAAATAGAAAGAGATAGAAATTTGGATATAGAAAGTGATAGAATTTTTCTGTCTCTTCCAAGTATCCATTTTACATCACCAAAACACCGTCTCTTTTTATCCACCATTGTATCTGTATGTACGCTAATATCTATATTTTCCTATCTCTCAGTCTGTCCCTGTGTCTGGTAATATCTATCTATTCCTATCCCTCAGTCTATCTCTATTTCTAGTAATATCTATCTCTTTCTATCTCTTAGTCTATTTATTGGAAAAATAAATTTTATTCTTTTCTATTCCTGATTCTATCTCCCTTGCTAGAAATTTGTATCTCATTCTATCCCCAAGGATATTTCTCTCTTGTTAACTTATTACCATTCGAATTTTAAACATGCATAATAATTTTATAAATACAATATTTTGTACATATATATTATTCTAATCGTTCCTCTAATGTATATAAACGCTGAAAAATCCGCATCTAAAAGGACGCGAACCCGCATGTATGGAGTTTGCTGTCCAACGCTTAGTCCACTTAATATTTCCTTGCGTCAATATGGTTCCATTTCTTTATCTTTTAATCCGCTCTTTTCTATCTTATTATAAATGTATTGTATTTATTCATTTAACAATAAATTGGGAGCATATATGACTGCCAAGGTCACGCCTCCATTATATGTGTACGCTCTCAATTAATTACAAACAACTACTTTTGTAAAACGAAACTATTGAATCGATATAAGATAAACAAGGATTAATTTGAATAGAAAAGAGTTAAATTCAAACAAAGAAGAAGACATTCAAGAAGATAAGTTTAGAAATAGGCTGAGACAGAAATCAGAGCATTGAAGCACATAGCAGTAAATTTCGATTGACAAGAAAATAGAGAAAGATTATGATGATAGGGGAGAGATTAAGAGAGACCGAAAAGTGGGATTAAAAGAGATTGGAGAAAGATTGGAAATAAAAAGTTACAGGTGATAATAGGAGAGAAATAAACAGAAATAAAGAAATGGTGATTGAATGAGGTAAGCTTATTGAGATTAACAAGGAGACAGAAACGGATAGACCAGAGTAGGCGAAAAATAGGAAGGATGTGGCGATTGAAAGAGATAGAGAGAAATAGACAAGAGATATAAAGGTATAGAAAAGAGGAGATTCAAAAAAATTAGCGTGAATGTGGATTGAGATGGAGATAGAAAGGGATAGACACGTATATAGAGAAGAAATAGAGAGAAAGGTACTTGAAACAGATACACGAAAAGAAAAATCTAGACATTAGTGCGTGAACATATGTTGTGCTTTAATAGCAAGGTATTTCTCTTGTAATATATTCGTGGATGCATCCATTAATCGTACGATGCAGCTCCCTGCTGGAAGTAAAAAAATATAGATAGAAATTTTGGGATAGAACGAGATAGAACTTTTCTATCTCTTTCAAGTAGCCCATTTGCATCCCCGAAACGCTATCTCTTTCTATCCCTCGCTCTATCTCTCAGTCTATCTACGCAGAAAAAATCTTAATTTTTTTCTATCCCTAAATTTATTTCCCTATGCCACAAATTGTTATCCCTTTCTATCCCTACGGTTATCTCTCCCTGACTAAGAGCCGGTTTACACCGTCGAGTTTAGGCGCGTATAAGTATAGTTACGCGCACGTAAAACTTATGAAATTCATTTGTTTTTGTTTAGATTTAACCTCTTGGGTTATGTTTTTCTTTTTTGCTTGAATGACAACCTTTTTTGCTTCCTCATAGAGGAAGCTTTGTAGTGATAACAAAATCCAGTTTCCTAAAAAAGGTTTTTTTAACATATTTCAAGGGCAATATATCTCTTATGATGATCTGACAAAATGTCCGGATGAATGTGTGTGTGTGTGTGTGTGTGTCACGATCCAGCAATTTCTTGAAAACGCGTAGAGATAAATTGATGAAATTTTGCATACTTATTCCACTATATACCTAGTTGAATTTTTTACAAGGATTTAACAAAATATTTAATTTTACAAGTTTTATATACTTTTATAATTTTCGTAAAATTCATTTTTCCAACATAACTTCTCAAATATTGAAAATTTAAAGCTGATGTAAGAAAAATGAAAATTCCTTTCATCGTAACGAATCGATTGACCTATATGATTAATGCATTTCATTTAAAAATAAGGATGTTATGTTTATTTACAATTTTGAAAGTTAATTTTTTGCTCTATGTTTTCAAATAATCAAAATTTTGAGTTGACGTAACGAAAATGAATATTCTTTATGTCGAGATGAATCGAGTGACCTGTATGATGAATCCATTTAATTGAGAAATAAGAAAGTTATGGTTAATTGTATTTTTAAAAAAGTAATTTTTCGACTATAATTTCTGAAATAATTAAAATTTAAAGCTGATGTAAAGAAAATGAAGATTCTTTGTGTCTAGACGAATCGATTCACCTAAAAGATTAATGCATTTTATAAAAAATAAGAAAGTTATACTTTATTGTAATTTTCGAAAATGAATTTATTGCATATAACTTCTCAAGTAATCAAAATTTAATGCTGATGTAAAGAATACTTAATGCTTCCTCTATGAGGAAGCAAAGTGCTCATTGAATGTGTACAAAAGTTGATACAACTTGACAGCTAGTTTTTTGCTCTCTTCGAGGCGCAAGATTCGCTCCTCCCAACAGTTCTACGCGCGCGTAACTATACTTACACTCAATGGTGTAAACCGGCTCTAACTTATATTAATTTTAATATTTTGAATACGCATATTAATTTTCTAAATACAATATTTTATACATAAATATTATTCTAATCTTACCACTAACGTATATAGCACTGAAAAATCTGCATCTATAGGGACGCGAACCCGTATGCATTCAGTCCACAGTCGAGCGCTTAATCCACTGAGCTAACGAAGGATTAAAAAGTTATGTTGTAAAAACCAATATCACTCATCCAATCTAGATCTATCTCTACCTATCTCTTTTGTTTATCAATCCCTATCTTTTTCAATCTTCTTGTCAGTCTTCATAATCACTACATAATCTCTTTCTTTTAATGTCCTCATTTCTAACCCTTGTACAATGCAGAGAAATAATTTTTTTTATCAGATTGTATAGAAATTTATCTTTAAAATAAGCCCAAGAAATTTTTAAAAATATTCATTATTTCAAAAATTATCGATATTTTTATATGGCTATGGTCACACCTCCCATATGCCCTCAAATAATTGCAAATAATAAATAGTTTTTTAATTTAAATATATGAACGGAAATTAAATAGATGAAGATGAGTTTGTATAGAAAAAAGTTAAGCTGAGACTGATAAGAAGACATTGAAAGAGATAAGTTTAGAACTAGGTTGGGATAGAAATTAAGGAATTGAAACACATAGAAGTGAATTTAGATTTATGAGGAGATAGAAACAAAAAGATGGGCATGAGAGTAGGCATGAGATAGAAAGAATAGAGAACTAGGGATTGAAAGAGATGGGAAAGAATTGAGTTTGACAGAGAAATAGAAAGGGATAGAGCATTGAAAGAGATTGAAGCGAGTTGAGATTGACGAGGAAACAGAAAGGGATTGACAAGAATAGGCAAAAGATAATACAAGAATAGGCAATAGATAATAGATTGAAAGATATAGGCGGAGATAGACAAGAGATTGAAAGGGATAGAAAAGAGGAGATGCAAAGAGATAAGCGTGGATTTCCATTGATACGGAGATAGAAAGAGATAGACGGATATGGACAAAAGATAGAGAGATAGACAAGAGATAGACAAGAGATAGACAAGAGATAGACAACAGATGGAAAGACATAGATGGAGATAGACAAGATACAAAAAGGGATAGAAAAAAGGAAATTCAAACAGATAAGCGTTAATGTGGATTAAAATGGAGATAGAAAGGTATGGAGAACTGAAGATTAAAAGAGATAAACGAATTAAGATTGACAAGAAGTTCGAAAGGAATAGAGAGATATATACAGAGATAGAACGAGATAGGAGAGAACGGCGATTGAAAGGGAGATAGAAAGAGATAGACGGGGATGGACGAAAGACATGTAGAAGTAGAGATTAAATGAAATAGGCGTTGATGGGAATTGAGATGGTGATAGAGAGAGATAGAGAGAGAATAGGCTAGAGATAGAAAGGGATGAACAATCTTTAACTCTTTCTATCTTAGAGATAGAAGGACATAGGAAAGGGATAGGATTTTTATCTATTTACTTCCAGTACTAGGGTCCATCTAGCATTCAAGAACTCCTCTATCGTAATGAAAACTCTTTATAGTATTAAGCAATCCCCCTAACCCCCTATAGAGGTGCGATTCATTAAGTTCACTTCACTTTCATCTCGCCTCACCAACCTTCAATCTTTTTTTCTAAATTCACGGCGCCTTTTAATTTTGACATTTCAAAATATACCGATGACATTCGAAGACACGTGGTTAAGTGAAAAAGTGGTTAGGTGACTATCTATTAAAGAAAAGTTTTCTCAAGGTTAGTTAAAATATTTTAAAATTATTTATAATGTTTTTAAGGAATATTAAAAAACTGTTAAATTGAAAATTATTTTAACTAACGTTGAGAAAACTTTTCTTCAATAGATAACCACCTAACCAATTTTTCACAACCACGTATCTTCGAATGTCGTCGGTATATGTTGAAAAGTCAAAAATAAGTGGAGCAGAGAATTTAGACAAGAAATTGAAGGTTGGTGAGGCGAGATGAGAGTGAGGTGAGGTGAGACTGAAGTGAACTTCCAAAATTGCACCCCTGCCTCCGGAACACAAGTCACTGGCCGAAACGCCCTCTATCCCACAAGAATCATTCTGTCGTACAGAAACCTCTTCCATTCAAGAAACTTCCCCTATCCTCCAGCGCCCCCTCTATCTTGAGTAAATCTCTCTTAACTCATGTGATCCTCAATTTGTAAGGTACTCCCTTTATATCATAGGAATTCATTTATCCTCCAGAGCCTCCTGGTAAGAACACGGAGAGAGGCGCTTCTCCATGCCCGGGTTAGGAAACCGTGTGTCTTGCTGTCTTTTTTTAATGCTTGGAAAGTAAAGGACAAAAAGCGGGAGAAATACCGCGTTTAACCTTTATTTCCCAGGCATTGAAGAGAGACACGCGATCTTCCAATTCATACCTACGTCTCTCCCAGCCCCTCAGGTGCAGCGATCTCTGTAAGTAGCGCAGATTGCTTATGTTTCGAGAAACCCTGCATTAGTTTTAATCAGATTAAGAGTGATACCCAAAAGGAATAATAAATCCAAGTTTAAGTGTAACATTTATTGATAAAAATTATTCAAAAATATTAAGGGGTTATTCTAATTTATACGCTTAAAAAAAGAGCTATTTTTCAACATTTTTTTTGAGTATGTCAAGAAAGATATGGATATAAATATTTTTAGGTATGATAAAACATGTCTTAAAATATGTAAAAAAAAAATTATTTTTTATTTATTTTATTGCATTGTTATTGTTTTAAACGCGTTTTTTTCAAAATAGCATTTTTAAAACGGTACCAAGGATTTTATGAAAACTATTCGACCGATCCTTATAAAATTTAAACCACACATTCTACACATATTGAACTAGCTCTGTTGCCTATAATATATTAAGAAATAACATTTTTCCTAATTTTTTTAAACAAAAAAACAGTGAAAAAAATGCAATTATTTTCTTTTTTTTTTAATTTTTGTCCGCCATTTTGTTATTTTTTCATAAATATTAATTATTATAGGCAACAGACCTAGTTTTAGTAATATTGAAGCTAACCCACTTTGGTTTTTTTTCAGCTAGCCGTTACCGAGATATCCCTGGTACCGTTTACCCTTTTGATTTTCAGAAGCCTACGCACAATCATTATTATTAATATAAACATTGAGCTTATAAAGTAGAATAACCCCTTAATATTACTTTTATTTTAATACCAAATGAATGAAAAAAGAAGGTTATTAAAATAAAGTGTTAGTAGAAACGTTAATTTTGCTATATTTGTAAAAATTGAAATTACGCAAGTATGAACACATATTGAAAATATTAAGTCATTACATTCGCCTCTTTAACATTGAACACTAGCTTGGATCAAAATACATTGAATTCTTCATAAACTATGCCCCTTGCGCTTGGCACAAGAATATTGCAGGGATGTATACTCAAAATAAGCATAAAAACTAGATAAATAAATAGATACATATATGAAGTATGTAGGTACCACACTCATCACTGGTGAGCATGCTTCCAAAACAAAAAGACGGAGAGTACAAAGTTTGAAGAGGTAAGGGGTGTATCAAAGATTGAAATATTCAATGTTCGCAAAAGTCCAATTACTTACACTCATCTTTCGAACGAGGACCACTCTTCGGGGTAGACGGCCCTCCTTCGAACCCAAGTAAAATGCGACGAGCAAGCACTATTACGTCAACGCTCAGGACCGTATATATGTAAACTCTGATCCTGTGCTCAAGATTCGTTCATGTGTATACTACGCAGGCTACGCAGTATAGTACTGACTTCGAGGTCACTTCGAACGCCGGCACTTCAGTGTAGGCTTTCAAGGGACGCAGAATCAGCAAAGCGTGAAAACAGCCCTCGTTCAAAAGATGAGTGTAATGGGAGACGACTGTATTAACAGCTTTACTGTAAACTTTTTGATCTAAAATTTTGTATATTTTAAAATTCCAAACCATAAATTAAAAAATCATTCTCATTACACGTCGCAATTTTTAGCAATTTTTATCGCTGTTATATGCTTTTGTTTTAATTAGTTTAGTTCCTATTATAAAAGGAACATACTTTCAGCTAACTTCATAGCGTTACCTAAATTTCAGACTCAAGCGCGCGATTGGACTCGTTTAAATGAAAAGCGAGATTGCACTTTTCTCTGGAATTGTCTGAAATTTCATCAACACTTTCAGATTATCATGCAACGATCTTGCAATTTTTAACTTAATGTTGAGTCTGTGAAAGTAGACATTATCACCTGAAAAAGTACCTCTTCATTCCTAAACTAAATATTGGTTCTTACGAGGTCGCAGCTAGATTATCTAGATAGGAAATCTCGATATTCCCTCGACTGGCCCTCGATAGGTTATTGTCGTATAGTACTTCTTTAATATTTTCATTAATAATAATATAATAATAATATATAAT
>UCOH01004790.1:0-36865 GCA_900474275.1 Synergus japonicus
GGTGAGTGGGGTGTGTTCCACACGAGATATGGGGTTGAAACTTTTTTGGTGATTTTTTTGCATTGTTTAAAAACATCTTCATTAAAAACCTGGCGTATTTTCGAATTTGGGCAATTTAGCTAAATTTTTGATATCTTTAGGGGTGAGTGGGGTGAGTTCCACATGCACTAAAGGGTTGAAACTTTTTGGGTGACTTTTAGGCTTTATTTAAAAGCATCGTCATTAAAAACCGGACGATTTTTTTAATTAGGAGAATTTTCCTGAATTTTGAATCGTTAGGGGTGATTGGGGTGTGATCCACATGCGCTGAGGGGTGGAAACTTTTGTAGGCAGTTCTTAGGGTTATAGGCAACTATTTTCTGCCATGAAATAGCAACTTTTGTAAGTTTGAAAAAAAAATATTTTTCGTTATTCGTTATCGTTAGGAACTTCAGACTCATCGCATTTTTCTCTTTCCTTTCACAAGTTTCCGCGGCTTCGCATAATGTGATTTCAAGTAGAGAAGAGGATTCACTTCCAACACTTTGGACACGAATGATGCTCAGTTCATAGTGCATTTATACGCATTCATTGTATTGATCGGTTCTGAAGAAGCATTGAAATATTTCCCTCGCTCTCTAGTTCCGTGACAACAACGCTAGTGGTAAACCGTGCTTTTACATATAAAGTTTATTTCTCCTTTTACTCCCACAATCTAACGTATCGTCGAATTATACTGCACATTATTCCTGCCTGCTCTCACCGAGCTACAATGTTTTCGAGAAAAAGCAATAGAGAGATGAAGGGAATGGGACAAAAGAGCGTTACGCAGATCATCCGAGCTTTACTCTTTTATGGAATTTTTTCATCGTGCAACAAAGGTCCTATTATTTTACACGAAAATGTTCTAGCTTCAATCCCTCGCTTGTTTGCAGAAAATGAATTTTTCTATAGCTTTAGAAGAATTATGGCACATTATAATAAATGAATACGTGAATTTGATATGCATTAAAATTCAAAGAGAGTCACTCTTCATATTCTTGACACACAAAATATTTCATCTTGTCTCGCACTTGGTTTCTTTAAATTCAGGAAAGGATTTTGAAGCCAGTCTCCTGGGAATATATCGGCGTCCGTACGATAATAAAAAATAATAGACTTTGGAAAATAATGGAGAAAACTAAATCATTGCAGGAATAACGAGCTCTAAATTCTCGAAAGTTGTCTAATCCTTGATGTTTTTGCAGTTGAGTAATTGGTTCATTAGATTTGTTATAAACAATATTTATGAATAAGGTATAAACAATTTCTTGGAATATTCTAATATAGAAACGAATAAAAAATGTGCATAGAGCTTTAACTGAGATTTATCGCGGAAACAGGATTATAAATTAAATGTAGAAATTCCAGAAGTCCTCAGGTGTCTTTTTTTTAAGGTAAATTAATAATTGATATTAAATTCCTGCAGACTTCCGGCTCAGGGATATTATATTTTATCTTGTACCATTCTCTCTCCTTGTGTTCGGCTGTTTGCTCTCATTTTTCTCAAGAAATCTGAGAATTCTACCGTGAAGAGGATATCCCTATGCATTAATATTTCACCCACCTTGCTGAAAGAGCTCTTCTCCACGCCACGTATACTTCAAAGGTTGAACGCCTAGAGACTCGAAAGAGGAAAGGGAAACTCATGTTCAACCTCAGGAAAGGTATTTTTTTAGAAAACGTGGGCACGAATTTCTATTTGCGGTTTGTGACACGTAAAGAGCCACACTTTAAAAACACATCACGAGCGCAATATCACACTGAAGAGGGGATTTGATGGTTTTCTTAATTCGTGAATAATGAAAAACAGAAAGATTGCAAACGATTTTATCTGCTTTCAAACAAATATAATAATCGGTTGAAAAACCAGCAAATTATATTTTCACTCCATTTTCTATCACTAAAAAGAAATACTCCCCATCATTATAATATTTCTCTATTAATGATATATTCATCGATATTCTGCGCATAAATCTGCATTTTTACATCGCTCTTTCTGTAATTTACGACCTGTCTTCGCCATTTGCAAAGTTTATAACAAGTTTCTTTTAAGATTGAAACTTTAATTAAGAAAATATTTATAAGATGCTTACGAAACGTTTGATTTAAAAACAGAAAACTCTTTTTTTATTCGTACAAGCTTTGTGTCGATTTTATTAGGGGAGGTAAATTCTAAATTTGGATTAAACTTGATGTGGGCCAAATCAATCGTAAAGGTGGGGTGAATTTGTGCTTGGTACATATCAAGAAGCCATGTCGATCGAATTCTTTTCATTTTTTGTCTTTCTTATTCCCACTCGTTCTCATGCTTTTCTTCGGTGGAAAAAACGTTTTCCTTGGATCGGTTCCAGAATTCGACTGCCTCGGGTGAATTTAAAAAGGTGATTTTCGGCCTTTGTCGGCTAGACACTTTGAGGACGTCGAGTGCCTCGCGAATCAGTGAACACGTTTGTTCTTGCGACCTTTTTATCGTGCTCTTTTTTTTATCGCCAACAGGCATTTCGAGTTGAGAATTTTATTTTAATATTACACTGTATATTACACGTATTGGGCAATATATATATATATATATATATATAGAACATCGTTTAAAAGAAAATTCAACTTTCAATTTCCTGTATGAATAACATCTCCTCTCCTTTTATTTATTTCTTTGCCTTTTCTTAACGAAAGTGCACTTCTTATGTCGAATTACATGTCTCGGCATATCGTGCTGAGTCCCATGAGGATTTCACGTGACGTGCGTTCGCCGGAAATAGAAAGCAAAAAAAATATAAGTAACTCGGGATAGAAACGCAGTTGCTGTTGCAAAAGTGAGAGATGAAATATGAAACAGACTTGTCATAGCGACGAGTGCATGCTTTGTTGTTCGTTGATAAATGAAACTTCGGTTCGCGTTCAATGCAGTGTCAATAAAACTTTCACCATAAAAATATTTTGAATTTAGATTACATATTTCGATTCGAAATACATTTTCAAGAGACTTCTGACTCTTCTTGAAATTTCCGAAACATTATGTTATTTTTAGATATTTATTTCTTCGCACTTAGTATTTTTTTGGTAAATCTGTATTTCTTAGTTTATATCTATTTTTTATAAAGCGTTTTAAATCATTTTACGAAAGTTAGCTTAACTTAAAATAATTCTAGGAGGTTTATGAATATTCACCAGATACCAAATTTTAGAGGATTACGCAGTCTTAAGCTAAAGTGAGATGCAGTTAAAACTCAAGAGTTAAGTAACTCCTCTTATGCCTTGTAATTATTAGTATAACATCAATTTAAAATTAAATAACATTGGATTGAAGAAAAAATAACTAAAATCCTCGTCTTTCCCTCTCATCTTTTGCGTTATGTTTTTTTAAATTTATTTATTCACACATCAGAAGCTCACGAGTATTTCAGTTGGAGAAATTCTTGGAACATTTGTGTTTCTCAAAAGGGAGTAATGAGGGGCATTTAGATTCACAAAATTCAAAGCGAAATGCATGGCATGTGAAGGGTGAGTAAGTTTGGGGATGGAAAGGATGAGAAGTCCCCGAGGAAAGTGAAGGATTATAGGAATGAGGTAGTAGCAACTTTGCGTTGCTTACATAGCAACGTGTACGCGAGAAAAGCATGAGAAGGGCCATACAAAGACGAAAAGTGAAAGAGGAGGGTCGCCCATCTTGATTTATATTACGGGCCAATTTCCTCGATGGCTTTTCCTTTTTCCGAGAACCTTATTTATCCCTCTCTTTTCATCGGTATCCTTCTCGCGCCCCCTTATAACTTCTCTCGTTTTCTTCCTTTTTTTTAATGTACTTTCTTTTTAACACATTTATAAATACGAAATATAATTAATAATTCGCTTCTATAATTCAGAAAAATAATAGTAGATCTCTCATTCCTTGTAAAATAAATTAATTTCATTTAACGAAGTTCTAAGACGTTTAAACCCTATTTTTTTAGATTAACCCTCATCGGTCCTTAACGTCAATTTGACACTCAAGGGACTGATTAAGATGGCGAAATGAGGGACTGGTGAGAGTTAATCTCAGCAAAGAAAAAATACGAGGAACGCTAAAAACCACAAGAACACTTGTCTTGAAAACAGGAGCTACTAATTAAATTCAACAAATTAAAACTCGGAATATTTAATCCCGGTGAGAGAAACATTTCACGGAATATATTCAGGAAGTTTCAGAACAAAGTGGGTAAGCTTTTCTAATTTGTGAGAGAAAATATACCAAAAGTCCCCTTTTGTCAGTTCTTTATTCCATTTTTAATTCAATGTTTTTTTGTAAAAATGAAATTTTTGTTTTTGTTTTTTTTAGCTTGAAAAAAAAAATGTTTTTCGTATTCTAAAATTTTTCGAGCGTCACATTCACCGCAATTGCATACGAGGATTTCCTCTCATAAATCAATCGACATTCGCGCGTTTCTCTACACCTGTAAAACTGGGATAACAAGCCGGAGGTCTCAGGCAAACATGTTTGATGGTATGTTCCATAGCTTCGATATCGGGAAAATAACAAATCAGGACAAACGCTGTTTCGACTGGATGAATGTAAACATTCTAAAGCCCGGGATTGTTAAAAGAAATTGTTTACTTTAAATTACTGAAGCTTAAACTGTTTGTTTTCCATTCTTTATTCTAGAAATAAAACTAGAATTGCATAATCATTTAAACTCGAAAAAGATTGCATTTAAAATAAAAAATGAGACAAGTTTTTAAAATATTTTTTTAATGATTTTTGCATTTTGCAATATCACATAACAAATATTATTTACAACCTACATTATAGGTTTTATGCTTGGACACGAATTCATGATTCCAGAAAAACTGACACTAAAAGTGACCAACAAAGGCCACCCAGAAATTTTATAATATTTGTATCTATCACACGTATTGTATATTCATTTACATTTAAAATTCATGTTTATTCATGACTCATCAAAATGTCACGTATATAAAAGAATGCATTATGAGACTGGATGTGTATTTTGCTGATTGTGAGGAAAAGTTAATAAATTCAGTTTTAGTACTCTGTTAAAAATTCAGCATTCAATTCATTTAAATAACGGAGAATCTACCTTTCTCTTTGCTTTAAATAGACTTATTTTTATACTACTATTTGGAACCTACAAATTAATTAAATTTCACGTAATTTTAACTAGAATGGTTATATCAAAAAGATTTAGGAAGATAATCTTTCGCTTGATTTCCCACATAACAACAGGAAATGCGACAAAGCATCAAAGCTGAAAGGTGTGTTTAGCCGATAGCAGAAAGTAGATGTATGCTAGAACTTTGCAGACGACGAATAAGAAACGCAATTAAAGTACTGGCATATAACGCGAGCTCATAAACCCCGAGTGACTTTTCTCGCTTTTTAAACGTTTATCAGAGCTACCGCGTAACCCCTTCGGCGACATTTTTCATCCGAGGTCCTTTCGAGTTCAGAACTTATACTCACACTGTATCTCGTGATGCAAAAATGAATTATTAAAATCCACTTTATTTCACTTCGCTGCGTTCAATAAAATATTTAAAATTGCAAAGCTCTTGTTCATAAAATTTACAGAATTTTAACCCGTGCAGAAGAATATCAAGAATGAGTGTTTTTCTATCTATATTTTTTATGCTTTATTCCACGTTAACTTTTGTTTTGATTATTATGCAAAAATCAGCATGCTCTTATTTCCTTCTTATGTTATGTTACAGATCCAATTTAACCTAATGTCCACGAACTTGGTCCTCCAATCTCTATCCAAGTAAGTTTTCTCAGCAGAAAAATACACATTAATAATTAAAATCCATTTTCCACCGACAAGTCTCTATAAAAGATAATTTAATATTTTTTGTATATATATATTCTCGTAAAGAATCAAGCCTTTTACTTTACTTTAGGATTCCATTTCTTTCATGATTTTCCATTCTCTCATGTACTTTAGTATAAGTACTCTGCTCACATCGTACTTAATACGTTGTGCTTTGCAGTTGCAAGAGCTTCTTACGTAAGGTATAAAGGAAGTCTTTTCACTTTGACTACACCCCTCAAAGGAGAATTTTACTTTATAAGGCGTTCTTGGACATTTATAGCCTCGAGGAAACAATTCGAAATTAATATAACATTATAGAACAATTTTCCGGTTCAACTAGTTTCAAGAATATGTGTGAAGATCAGGTAGGAAAAGTTAACGAAGGTTCGGTAAACATTGAAGAACGTCGACTATTTGCAATCGTACCTGCTAGGTTTACCTTCATTAGCGATTTCGAAACTCGGCGAAATTCTAGGACTCACGCGAGACCGAGTAAATGCGATTTGCTACCGAGTTGTACAGAGGAAAAGCACCGGGAATTACGTCGAAAATTTCAGAAGCTTAGTTCGACTAGTTAAATTGCTGAATTGATTGTCAGAGCTTTATATATTTTACGTTCGCAGGAACAATGGATCAATCATCGATTAAAAGCGATGAAATGAGGAAAAGTTGCGAAAGATTTATCAAGTGTTTATCATGATTTATAATCATGAATATTGTGTTTTGAAGCAAACTCAACGAATAAGCTAAATAGGTCTTAACGAAGAAAACACAGTAAAGTGCGAAGGCAATTAGATAATCGCGGTGCGAAATGTGGGTCACAATACTTGAAAGTTCAAAAGAGGATGACGAAGAAGAAGTAGGATAAGTGGGAGAAACGGCAGAAAAGGAAGAATGCATAGCTTGAGGAAAGAGAAACGAGCCTCGACATAAAGTATTAAGGTACTATTTTAAGCGGACCTTCCTCTTATGAAATACGGCGAGTGTAATGCTCTTTGCCGCGTATATGGGGTGGGTAACCCCTTTTCATCTACTTCTCTCCTGCTCCCTCAACTCGTTCCACGGACACCACTGAGTCTCGGGGTCATGACACGCCTTCGTGCTTTTCTCCCCGTGAGAATCCTCGCTTTCTGTCGTCGTCCTCCTGGACTTCCTTTAGCAAATGAGCTCCTCAAAAGGTATACAAAACCAACCCCCATACGTCAAACTCAGTTTGTTACACAAATATGGCAAATAAACTACATATGCACCTTCATTTATTAAGAATATCCATTTTTCCAATTATTTGGCTGAAAATTCAACTAGATGTAAACTTTTAAAAGTAGTTATAATAAAAGTAGTATAAAATGATGAGAATGTAAAAGTAATGAGTAGTTAAAAAAATTACCATTTGAGAGACAAAAAGCTATCCTATGTGCCTGACAGACGAAAAGAAAATAATACTAATTGACTTACTGCTCATGCAAATTACACGAAATTGAATGAAAGTAGGCAACTGCCCTTTTGTTGGTAATTTCCGTTCTCTGAACCGGAAGTGAGTCAACAATCAAATTACAGCGTCGACAATTTCGAAGGTAGACAGTCGTACTTAAGTACTTAATCGCTCTAGTAGGGCTGACATTTCGGCACGTAGCTCTCTTAATTCTGCCCTTTACTCGTTTGCAGAATGCTCGAGGTAGAGAATTTATGAGGACAGCTTTACGTGTCTTCGACATTTCTACCTTCACGTTTTATGGCGGCTGGAAGTTACGTGTTGTTTCCAGTATAAAAGGAATTCCCCAATGCTACTGAAATAAACAATTACAGCATAAATAAAAAGCTATATAAAACATTATAAAATTTCTATAATACACTTAAACAGTTATATCAAACATTATATACCGCATTTTTATCAAACGCCCTTTTTTTATGAAGCCCTTTTCAAATTATCCGTGAGTTAGAAACAGAGAACATCTGTCACCATCGATCCTGACGAATGGTGATTCTTTGCTGGGCTCGCTTCCAGAAAGAACATTAGGTACCTTCAATGTCGATATATTCGCTTATCGCGAATGCGCTTTAATGCTCGCTGCCAAAGTTCGAAATTGGTTCGAGTCATCCGGCAAAGTGTTTCTGACAGCTAAGAAAAAGGTCGTTAATGGTTGATTTAATTCTCTACCATTTGAAATTAGATACATCAGTATACATTCCATGTATAAGTAGAAACTGAGTGCTTTGGTCAGACACATTTTCATCAAGTGAGAATGTACAAAAACTTTTCTTCGACCAATAATATTGGACCAAAAGACTCTTTTCTGAAAGAAAAAAGAAAGAAAAAAGATCACACTGAAAGAAAAGAGTTGTTTACAAAAGAGAAATGAAATTCAGATGGATACAATGTCGCGAAACGTACGTTCGCAGAATGAACGCTTAAAAGAAGTGACACAGACAGACGGATTTTGTGGATGGTTTGTGGGTGACAGCAGATGGGACTTGTCCAATATCTCGAGCATTTCTATATAACGTATGCGAAAAGCGCCTTCTACCTTAGAGTACTGAACGTGCAAGTACCTAGAAGGTGTGTGCACACCTGTACTCCAACTTTTTCACGTCTTTGTGTTGGCCTCAAACGTGTCATGGCGTTTTCTACGTGAGTCGTTTACCGATTTTTGCAAATTCGCTTCAAATCCCGCAAAAGAACTCTTGCAGCTTTGAAGTGTACAAAATTTTCATAACTTCCACGAATGGATCTGTCGTCCTTTTAAATCGACATCCAATATAGAAAATTTATTACAACTGTTTCAACTATACACGAAACTTCTGTAATATATGAAATATATAACTTCTCTGCTGCTTATGTTTGACCTCGATAGCTCCTTTAAACAGTCAGTTAAGGGCCTATGTTTGATATGCAAATCAGGCAATTATGTACTGAAATTATGGCAATTTCACGATAATTACCCGTTTACTACCATCTTGAATGCAATTAATTACGTTTTCTCATCATCCAATACTTGTACTGCAGATCTTAGCAGGAGTAGTAAAATCTGAAGATGATACGCACGAGTTCGTGAGTTTGACCGTAACGACTTGTCTAAAGGTCGTACACCCTTTGAATATGTGCAATGGATATCATGAATTATTCATTCAAACATGAACATATATATCAGTACCATAGACGTCGCGTCCAGCGTTTGTGGATTCAAATAACCTTCCAGGATGCTTTTGCATCGGCAAATTGCAAAAGATATTGAAAGTGCAACTCATAACAGTGAACTACATGAACAAATATTTAAAATTCAACAGGAAAATTAGCTTACAATAATATTAATGTTTTAATTACTTTGTCGACAAAATTGTTCCTCTTTGAGTCCTTTTCCAGCCTGAAGTACTTACGAAGTTCTTTGTGCTTTAAAGAGCCTCTAAAATTCAATTTTAAGAGTCTTATTATAAGCTTTAGATTTTCTGACGTGAAACTTGTTATAATAGTGCATGTATCAGCATTCAACATTCGCTTTATGTGTATTGTGAGTACAGATGAGACGGCAATTTTCAGAATTGTTGCCGTTATCAACCTTGAGTTCAACCGTGTCCAGGCGATTTCCCGAGGGTGTTTATCTGCGATCCGCTTCGGACTTTTGAATCCGCCCACACTACTCTCGACTCTTCCTTTTCCCTCATGTCAAGATATTTATCTCTTTTATTTATTTTCTTCTTTATTTTCTTAATATATACATTCTTAGTTTCCTTATTTCCCTCAAACTCTCTTCCGTTTCAATTTTCTACCGGTTCTAACATTCGTTCGATTTTACTCTGAATAACAATTGTCAGCTGTCAATTCCTTTTCGAATTCCAATAACTCTATCCAATATCTTTACGTCTAATATCGGAAACAGTTGAATTTAAATTGCGTACCATTAAAAAAATATATGATGTAGATCATTCTATAGAGTTTGAAGATTTTTCAAAGTCCGTACATTTTTATTATTCTTATATGTTATTTATTTTTATTATTTTTATTCGCTAGTACTTTATTGGAGTGAGGATAGGTAAGAATAACGCCTGGCACGATGCCAATAGATCTTTCCATCTAAATCAATCATTCTTTCTCAAGTCCTCCAGCAACTTGCAAGATCACGTGCTCTCGATCCTGTTCTTCGGGAAAATCTACTCTGATGAGCTTCACTTCACAGACTCTGATCCGCAGAAGCTAACTAACTTCTCTATCCTCTTTCCCGATCGGTCATTGCTCCGAGAATGCGGACTCCATTCTCAAAGCCAGATTCAATTTTCGTAGCTCTTCATGAACTACATTACGTTCTTGAGAAATCTCATTGACTGGTGCGTCCTTTACGATCTTGTTCTTCTTAAAGTTAATTTTAGCACGAATATAGTATTATAGGTACAAACATATAATGAAAGAAACAATCTTATTTAGTTATAATTATAAGTATCAGTAGTAAAGGTCAATATTTAGTCAGTCAACATTTCTGAAACAGCAGTGATTATATCTTTTTAAAGTATAGCTGGATAATTATAAAAAGTAAGTCCCAGTAGTACAGGTCAGTATTTCGTCAGCCAAAGTCTCTGAAACAGTAGCGACTATCTTTTTCTAATATAGAGGCATAAAATATTGTGGAAAAGGGCCAAATTCGACGAGAATGAATTGATAAAAGTTATAAAAAGTAAGCCCCAGTAGTAAAGGTCAGTATTTAGTCAGCCAACATTTCTGAAACGGCAGCAACTATTTTTTTTAATAAAGAGACATAAAATCTTGTGGAAAAGGGCCAAATTCGATGAGAAAAAATTGATAAAAGTTATAAAAAGTTAATCTCCAGTAGTAAAGGTCAGTGTTTAGTCAGCCAACGTCACTGAAACGGCAGAAATTATAATATCTTTTTATAATATAGATAAATTCTTGTGAAAAAGGGCAAAATTCTCAAATGCCTTATTTTTCTAATCAGTATATTTTCAGTCTAAGGGAATTTTTATTTAAAAAAAACCAATTCTTTTTTTTATAAAACTTCCAATCTTTCATGAATAAAAATTGCATTGGTGTCGGTTAATAAGACACCAATGTACTTTCTATGTAAATTAGATCCTGTTTACCCAGAAGGGCACATGTTCTCTGATTACAGGCGACGCAGGGACATAATGTTGCGCGTGCTGGGAGTTCGACTATTGTCAAGGCTACTTGTCCTTGTCTGTTCCCTCTCACTGCTGTCACTCCTCTTTCTCAGTCGATGTGGCTTCAATAATCTCGACACGGACCTCATTGACACCACCGGTAAGTTAAAATTAAACTACCTTCACTCTAACTTGCTCCCTGTACTAGATTTTTCGTCATGTTTCTACAATACATGTATTGTTCCTGTAATTATCTTAATTATTCTCCGACAGAATTGTCTTTTAGAATTTAATAATTATCAGGAACTCTGATAAAAGTTTTTAATTTACGTTGAAATTCGCTACATAAATAAATCAAGAAAATGAGAAATGTTCTTATAGGAACATGCGCTCTTAATAATGCGTTCTTACTTATGCTTACATATCTTACCGGTTGTAATAAAGGGCGCTTTCCGTAATCTGACTACTGGTACGACTAGCGCTAACTTTCCTGTCCCTTACTACTACTTGCAGAGATTTCCATTCACGTTATGCCATTATAATGCAAACTTAATTACTCTCCTCGCTGGAGAGTTTAATGCTTAATATAAATTGTAAATGTAATTCTTAATGTTCTCAATCTTCGATGTCACTGAATTTTACATTTTTAATCAAGTCTACCTCCTAAAATTCGAGGGTCTACGTTCAGTCTCCAGGGGTCGTAAACCAAACTTCAGACGTAAAAGTCGTCCTCACGTCGTAATGGAGGCGTTTTATCCCCGAGGGATAAAAAACTGTATTAGCAGCACCCAAGTGGGCGTGAGGCTTACGGTTTCGGGCCGATGCTGTAAATTTAATTGGAACTCGTCCAGCTCGCGAAAACAGCTGACACAGCGGGGACTGCACGTTCTAGAATTTGCAGGAAGCACAAGCTTTTCCAGGGATGTTGGCGTTTTACAGGGAGCAAGGAGTCTTCTCATAAATTGCGACACCCTCGTCGAGGTGACATGCCGGAAGTAAACAGTGACGTTAAGTAGCTCCCCAACAAGATTGCCAGAGACGCTCGTATATAATTGTCGACGTCATAATTTTGTTTCTATTATTCTTGAGAGTTCTTGATTTGTCACTTCAGATGAAAATTAAGATTAAAGTTATTTTATATCCAGGACAGGCAAGTTTTCCCTGCTTCTGATGTGGTCCTGATCAAAATGAAATTTTTCTTCGCATTTCGAAAACATATTCAAAGACCAGAATCGCGATTTATGAGAAATTTATGCGACTTGCAGGCCAGATTGCAAGGGGCTTTATGCATTTGATTGCAGTGCATTATTCATTACGATGCTCGAGTGTTCGTGTATAGATTGTTTGCGTCTGAGTCCAATATACACATTCGCACAACGTTCACTTCGACACATTCAATTATTGAATTAGAGACTCAAATTAATATTCGAAGCACTTTAGGAGTGGTCACTACAAATAATTCATAAGCACACTCTGGAATTAATATTCATACAAATACACAATATTCACGACAAAGGAAACTTGGTTTCAAATGTAAAACTGGAAGCAACTACTCTCGAATAATATAGTTCTAATTTTTTTTTCTCCTCCTCTCTATACAAATTGTTTACAGACAATACTGAAAGCTTATATAGAAGCTTTATGTGCGGATTATAACTTATAATGAGATTAATGAGTGAAGTTTCACTGGAAAGTAATGTTCAGTTACAATTAAAAGTTACTGCAGGTTGTTCATTTATATCTGGAGTAGAGTTTTAAAAGTATTAACAGAGGCTTGAAATCAGAATTCTTAATTTCTTGGTAGAATATTATACCTTTGACTTTCAGTCATGCAAGGCTGGAGTTTTGTATTCCACTAAACATTGTCATAAACTAGGGCATACATCTAACTGTATGATCGATTGTAGTGGCCCTTAATTGCTTAATCCGGAGCTGGTTATCTCCCCAAGCAACTATGCCTGATATAACTAGGTGGTACTACCGGCACTGCGGCACACGGGTAAGATAAATGGCCGAGGATCAGGAGCATATTATTTAACTCTCCAGTTTAATTAATGCTTTGCACCATCCTACCACACACAACCACCATTCTGCACATATATTTTTGAAAATACGCATGTATGTGCGAATATCCACTAACTGAATACACGAGGTTCATTGCAATTATGCGCTCCTATTTTTCAAACCTACTTTTTCTTTTTTTCCTCTCTTCAAAATGAATACGATATTTTCAAGCTATTCTCTCGTGAAATTTATTTTATGGTAAGCTGAATATGAAATTCAAATGATCAAATTTAAAATGATAATATTTGTTGTAAGTGTTATTGAATATTAGTACTTATTAAAAATTATTTTAAAAATGTCTTATTAAAAAGTGTTGTCTTTCTTTTTTTCTCAGTCTCATTAGGAGATTCTGCTTTCAGAATTTACAATCTCCTATTAATTAAACCAGGAGATGTATAAACTCATATTTTTGCTTCCCTTTTAATCTTCGCCGCTTCAATTTTTAATTATTATTTGTTTTCCAAAGTACGCAGAGAAAATACTGGAAAATAATTAGCAACATTCACGAGAAAGGAACCTATGAATACCAAATTGCTTTCGCTCCTGCTATAATTTCACTTCAATTAGAGAAGTATGTAATATACGAAATTCTACGATGAAAGCTGGTGGAACTTTTTCAATTTTTGGTTTAAATAATGAGATTTATGACAAGTTTAGTGCACGCCTAACATCTATAATTAACATTTAATTGAATCTGGAAAATAGTTTGGAGAAACTCTTCCCACAAAGAGAAGCATATTTCAATATTTTAACAAAATTGAATATTATCTCGAAACTAGGGACTGCAGCAAGAAGCTTCAAGAATCAAGATGTAAAAGAACAGATTCTTTATTATGGGATTAAAGTGGTTCATATGAATAGAAGCTCACAAAAGCTTTAATTATCTTCATAATGTCAGATTGATCAAAGTAGTAGAAGGAAGTAAGTATTTGACAGGTTTCTTACTCCTATCACGATATTAAACCTAAAGAAATTCCCAAGGCAGATATCAAGTTACTTCAAAGGAAGACAAAGATCGACGTTGACTAATTAGAAAGGAAAACCTATTATTACGGAATCTCAAGGAATAAGATCCTTACGAACCTCATTAATTATATAACATCTTCTTACGAAGGAAATCCTATTTATGGTACTAAATCGAACTATATTCCTAATTGCAGAAATAACACCTCTCAACCACATTCAAAAATACATTAGCAGTTAAATCTTTCCGGAAAGATTTATATTATAGATAGAATTAGTTTAAAATCCAAAGACAGAACGTTCTGCGTAAATTCCAAATATATGGTTTAAATTTAATGCTGGCTCTGCAAAGCTCGCCATTTCGAGTAAAGTCACCTTTCAAATTTAATCGACGTTCCTGGAATTAATTCTAAGTGCTTCGTATTAAGTGTAAATCGCAATATAATTTGAATCCTTTTGAATAATATATTGCACACTGCAATTACCTACACGCAATGGCAAATTGCAGAAGGTATTCACTTGAAATACAAACATCCCTGCATATATGTGATATTATACATATATGTATGTGATAAATTCAGTGTCCCCAGGGTTTATGTTAATGAATCTCTTACCCAAATTGAAGGCGCATTACATATATGATTCTCATGTCTGAGTGCCTCAAATTTCTTTCCACAACTTTTGCTCAACATTTCTATTAAAAATGTTGAACAAAGGTTTTGCTAAATCAATTTTGTACTAAATAAATACCACACTGCAAAATTTGAAAAAATGGCCACTATTAAGAAGAAACGATTGATGCCTGCATTTATTTCTGACATCCCATAATGGAAACTTCCTAACGTTCAGTCACCGGATATGAGTTTTCCTTGTAACTTCCGAAGCGCCTGCTTGAGATTCATGATCCATGTCGAAAGTAGTGATGATGTATTTCCCCTAGTCTCACAAATGATCTCAGGAAAGTTCGATCGAGATATAGATATATGAATATTTAAGTCACTTTGTAAAGCTCTTTCACTGAAAAAGTCATTAGAAACTGAAGATATACTGCGAATATTAAACAAATGTTTTTTTAGACTAAATAAAGTATATTAAAATAAACTGAGATTTAGGGTTTGCTTTATAAACCTCTATAAACTACGATACTTCACAGATTTTACAGCTGCTCTATTTGTCGACTATAATTTTCCCAATATTGAAAGATATTTGAAAACGCTTCATTCAATGGTCCATTACGCTTTACTGTTCTGCACAATTTCCGTAACTCCATTTTTTCACCTCAAAGCAAAATTGTGTCCGGCCACAAACGTCCGTTTATAGCTTCGACGATTCTTTTCCCCCGTTAAATGAGAACAAAGTAAAATAAATGAAAAATATTGTCGCCATTCTGTGTGACTATTTGCACGAAAATAGGAGTACTCAATCGAATATCAATGGTGAATATTTCAAATGGGGTATAGGGAATTTTCAAATTATTCGGCGGTGACATGGGTTTTCCTGCTATCGCATTGATGAATAAATTGTTTTATAAAACACAAATAAAAATAAATTGAGAACTTTTATAAACCAAAGAAAAGATATTTTCTCATTCCAAGAACCGTAAACGATTTTTACAGACTAGTGCTTCGGTTGTGTCTCTCATGAGTTTTCCGACTCCCTTTACCAACACCAAAAACAACCGGAAATTGAAAGCATTCAATCAAGAATCTCCACATTCACTCAATAGTGTTTTTTCTATTTTTACTTCCTCACAGAGGAAGCTTTGTTCCAAATATTCAATTTTATCATTTTTATGTCCTTTTATAATGTTTTTAAAATTGCTCCTATCTTTCTGAACTGGTAATTATTTCTCAATTTAAGTTAATTCAAATCTGGGCGCCAGTATTAAAACGTCCATATCGACTACAGCTTCAATAATTCAGGGATGTCGTTGCTGCTGTTTATGGATATATATGAAGAATGTTGTCCAATAACGAAAATCGATATTTGAATTTTAACACAGTAGAAATTTAATCCAGAGTTCATAATACCGTCATGCTTCAATGAAAAGCAAATTTTATTTAATTTAAACTTGGCTTTCATTAAAAATAACTTTCGGATATGGTATAGAATAATTTTCAGGTCCAATATCACTTTTCATGGATATTGAATATTAAAAATTGTATGTGATAATATATTTGTAATATTTTAATTAAAATTCTTCTTTTCAAATGTTAAACTGAATAATTCGTGGAACCTAAACAATATTTTTCATCTCGAGTACCCACAGAGCTGCATAATTTATCTTTCGTTTGAGATTGGTCGTTCAAATAGGAAAGTCTCAATATTCTGAACTCACTGAGAGAGAAGCAATCGACTCTCGTCGTCTCGAAAGTTTGCAATTTCAATGCGGTACACCATATCTCGCAGCAATTATACCGGATATTACATGCTTCACATTCAAGACAGAACATTTTCAGGCGAACTTTAGAAAATTTGACGAAGGAAGAGACCTCACTCTGAGAAAATATCTATCCTCAAAAATAAATACATATATAAAGTAATCATGAAACTTATGATTTTAATTTAAAATTTTAAGCCTATTTAACCTTTGATCTGTAAATAAATAAGACCAAGTTTAATTATTCTTGAATACATACTCTTCGTATTCAGCATATGCGATGTAATGAAAATTTAATTAGCGCAGAGTAGAACTTTCCCAGAAAGATTATAATTATCTCTCACGCTATACACGTGCATGATATAATAACAAGCTCTCCTAAAAAAAATCTTACAGTCTTTATTTAATGGTTTGAATATAAAAGCTTGTGAGTCGTTAAAAATGTAGTTAGCTTTTGGGCATTGAATTTACTCATCAGCTTTTAAATTGAGAGAAATTACCATGGTGAAATATTAAACTAATGTTTTATTTTCTTATAAGAATTAAAACTACCTTTTATAACTGATTTATCATTTATAACTGATATTCAATTCGTCTATGTAAAAACTCGAAGAGCTTATAACGAACTAAGTAAAAAAGGCCTCACTTTTTTTTGACTATGCGAAAAAGGAATTTCGAAAGTTTGGAGACGTTCGCGCGTAAAATTAAGTTTAGCTCTTCCGCGCGAAATCACCACCGGAATTTCCGACCATCCGGAAAGATAAACCTTACCAGAGGCTGTCTGGTATTTCCGCTAAGAAGGACTATCGGTTTCCGACTGTTAGGTCGTTTTTTCTGTCTCCACTCTTCCCCGTTTTTCACCTCCGTGTGCAGAAACCGGGAAAAATAGCGTTAGACAACTCGAGTCGACGATGGAGTTTGGGTAAGAAACTTTCGTATTATTTGTGGGAGGGTGTCTATCCTTTGTTGTGAACTTCTTAAGGAGAGGCAAGTGTAGGTGGATCCAGAAATACTAGCGAAAGTACCGGAGACGTGAAATCGGGCGAAAGAGTTTATGATCAAATTATACGATACATGTGGTGAATATGTGCAAAGTACGACGAAACTTCCAGCTACATCGACAGCTGACTTTGAACTTTTGGCCTTTATGGCCTTTGAAAGATAAAGTCTGTTATCTCTCAAGAAAATGGACTTTCTTTTTTCTTCTTCACCGATTTTACACAACCTCCTGTGATTTCACTATGTCAATTTATTATAGATAATACCGACCTGAGCAGAAATCTTGATGTGATCCTGATGATCAGAACCACATATTTATATTAGATGTAGGGAAAACTGGCCAGGATCAGGAAGATTTCGTTATCAAAGGCTTTTGAAGTTGCTGGTAGAGAATTTCTGTCAATATTCCTTTTTCGGAAAGAAGAAAAAAGAAAAAGAGGGAAGGATATAAAAACCGAGAAAGCTAAATGAAGGGAAGCAAACAGAGGGTCTCTGCTTTTTCACAATTCAATTACGACATTTGTACTTGGAATTACCAATAAATCGGGGGAGTTAAATTCTAACGTGACATCCGCTTTCCCAACAGTATATGGATGCAATCGAAGCTCATATAAGTGTCTGTTTAAATGCGTTCGTGTTACTGTTTACACAGTGGTTGCCTTTCCCAGCGTGTATTCGAGGCATCCATCATCGACTTCCAAATGCCGATGAGGATGCAGGGTCCGTTGTTTACTGGTCATTTTTCGTTTCGCTGGGCACATTCATTAACTCGTTAATTAAATGCGCGCCAGTGAACATCGAAATAAAACGATCGACCAATCATTCGTTAGGAATTAATTACGGTGCTTTCACATCTCTGGCTATATATGCTCCTGCTGATTCATGAAATGTGCATGTCTTTTTACATTTATTAAATATAAAATCACCGATTTAGCAGTTCTATCCGCATTCAAAATCATTTCGTAGGTAATTATTTTCCTTTTGTATCCGTATCAATAATACCAATTATTTTTCATGTTTTATCAATAGGAGATTATTGAATTCGATGATCAATATCAAGTTTTCTATTTTGTTATCTTGAAGTTTGTACAGTATTAATTGGCAATATCTTCATTTCCCGGTTATTGAAAATAATGGAAAAGGAAATAGGATATGAAAACTGGCATTTTTCAATTGAGAAGCAGAGACGAAACAGATTCATCCGATTATCCAAGATAATTTGATATTGTTCGTTATATACAGACCTTCAGTGCCAGATGCCCAGGAATTACGTTGGCAGCATTGCAACCAAACCGAGTTAATAACACTATGGAAAGCAATATGGCGGGGTCTTCGGGAATTGAATTACGCTAATTGAGATCGGTGCTGCGTAATAACATCCATAACCATAACCATATAGGAAATCGATCTTCTGATTCATTATGCTCTAATAAGCAATTTTAGTTAGTAATCTTTAATCCTCTTTATTTATTAGATTTTTCTTTGCACTCGCTTTGAATATTGATACAAGTGCATATTAGCAGAGATTATCTATAAACCATATCAATATATCCAATATATATGGCTGGTTAAATATGATCTGGCCACGAATTTATCAGCGAAAATTAACACAAACGTGAATTGCCATAAATTATAGTCCCATATGGTTTGAAATATGAATTCAGTACTTATCATTTATGCAGCAAATTTAACTGCAGCAATAACAGAGTAATATATAATACATTTTTATTTATTTTCATTGCATTATATTTATTATTTGAATAAAAATTTGCATACTGTTTGTATTTGTGTCGAGATAAAACGACAAAAAAATAAACGTATTAAAATAGTCTGATAATATATATCTCGCTCTATAAAAAAAGTTTCAGTAAGATAAACGTAATTGCGTAATTTCTCATTTGTGTACAAGCCGAAATATATGTTGCAATTACTTCTGTAATTAGAGTAATTACAGTACACTTGGCAAAAGATTAAAAAAACGCAGCAATTTAAATTGTCGGAATGAGTGAAATATATTTAATTTCCCCACTGTTATGCAGCTAGTTCTAGTATTATTGCAGTGCATACTTTTTATGACAGAATAAAAATAAGGGACACTATTATTGCCCTATTTTTTGACCCATAAATTCATATGCTGAAAATTCATCGATTTACAAGGGTAGAACTGTACACCAAGTGCGATAAGGGTGAATGAAAAGGGAGGTCAAAGGGACCGGAGCTCGATGGCACTGAATTTTCCTTCGAGACATGTGGCTTCGCATGCACGTGACATTATTTATTACCACGTGCGATACCCTTGCCTGCCAGGAAGCGCAAGCATTTAAAAGTAATTTATACCTACCAGCAGGTTTACGAGCCGGAGAGTAGATGGAACTTTTTACGAGAAAAGCGAGTTTGATAGCATCACACACCGCATTTTAACTACACTAAACCTTTTTACGAATTGCCACTGACTTTAATATTACCTAGCTGAAATACAGAATCCATGTCAAGGAAAACGTTCAGCAATTTTAGGCTCGAATGCACACAATATTTCAAAATGGCGTGCTATAAGAGTTTACTGCCCTCCCTCTAAATTTTATTAAGTGCATGTTTTATTAGTTCAGTATTAGTTTCATTTGCAATTCCCTTCATAATTTGAATACATGTTTATCCTGTTCAATGGATGCTAGAGTCATTGGTTTAATGAGGGATTGAGTTGGAGAATGTGTGTGTGTGTGTGTGTTTTATAAAGGGGGGTGGGTGATAACAGATATGGAAGGACGATTCAAACTCATGGGGGCGAGTGAGGATCCATGAACGAGGACCTAGCAAACTTCAGGACATTCCACTTAGCAGATAGCAAGCCACCGATGCAGGTCAACATACTGCATCTGCCCTTGGGTATACATTTCGTGCAGGTTGGTACCCATGTCGAAGGCTAAGTGTATGATCAAACAGGAAGGCTATCACAGTTTGTTTGTACGAGGGTGCAGGATTCCAAGTTTCATGTAACGTATCTGCATATTTGTTCGAACTATGACAAGGGGCAAATAAAATCATCACTGGATCAAAACAGGGTTTGCTTACACTGCATTGGATATTAATTGAAGTTCGATTCAAATTATATACGAATTTACAAATATTGTATTCAGTTAATTAATCTCCTTTTGTTAAATCACTCTAGTGATTTAATATGGAAGTTTTTTCCGATCAGATTAACGTCTGATAAAATCCTGTCGTAACTACTTGGAGATTTATAACACACCTTCTCCAGTAGAAAATGTGTTTACAGCCAGACAAGTAAAGAGATTTAAGCATCGCTCAGCGAAATGGCCTATAAAGATTGAAATCAGTCTGAAATGTGTTTCATTCTCTTAAAAGATGTTAAGGTTTTATGATTCAATCACAAAAAAAGATTCCCTAAATTTATTTGAATACTGGCTGAAAAATTGGGCAACTTGATTTTATATAAAAATGAATGACCAAGTTCTCGATGTGAATGGATTGACGGGAATTTTTATGAATTAGTGTCAAAAGCGTGTCTGGCACAAAAGAGAGAGGCTGGTTCTAAGACGTTGGGAAGCAGGCTGCCCATTAAGCCGAGAACAGAGACATTTATTTCACTTACACTCTGTGCGCGAGGGAGAAACGCCACACAATTTATCGTACTTACCAGCTCGATTCTTTACAGGCCGTAAACCCTCTGTAGTAGTTGTAGCAATGTAAGAATGTAGCAATATAGCAACCTTCCGAGGCTCTGCACTAGTGTCGAGAGAAAACTAACTTATCAAGTGCAGTAATCTTACAACCATTGAAAACTTTCCATTGCTATGAATTTCTCTTCTAGCTTTCGATTTGATTCCTTTAAACGAATTGCACTCAAAAATGTAATAAATAGAGCTCGAATTCAATGAAATAATTGATTAAATTATCCCATCTCTTGAAAAGTAGAGCAAAACTGAAAAATTCATGAATCAATAACTTTAAAATGTGTTAAACCCTCTTCCATAAACAACTTAGAGCGTGTATATTAAATTATATATTAGGTTGTTCGCATTATGGAAAATTGGGTCTGTGGAGAAGCCCAGATGGAAAGTTTCTAGGTCATAAAGTTTTTCGGAGCTTCGACCACGAGCGAAGCGAGGGTGAATTTTCTGTATAGTGAATATAATGTTAAATAAAATACCAGCTGCAGTCACACCATAAAGACGACGCCGTAAAAGCAGCCGGATAAAATCTCAATGCAATACCTTATTTATTGCATCGGCTCGAAAATTCGCAGGAACTTGCTCTCTACGTAGCGAATAATTTCACATTTTCTCTATTCCGATATAATACTCCAGTATATAAAATTGCTTTTAACATATTTTTTGCTTTATTTTCTTTTTTAGGTCCTGTCACAGCTATCAACTTGCTGGAGGTGAATCAACGTGAAGAAGAGACGCGGCTTGAGGTTGAGAGGCTTACGGCAGAGATCCGGACATTAAAACTGCAGATACTTCAACTGACAGGTGAGAAGGGAATTATTATTTTTGTTATATTTTGTGATGGAACTAAAAGGAACTTTTCGAACTAGGGAAGAAAGTAGATTGTAGATTGACTGTGAACTGCTTTCTCGCAGTAGTCAGTCTTACTTTCGAGACGGTCTAGCAAAGGGTGTAGATAAGTTAAGCACGGGGGAATCGTAATTACAGAGTCGGTGCCTCCATCGGCCGATCGATCTTCCTTAATGTCGTTTACTCATGCCCAGATAAATCTTCTTCTCCCGGATCACGGCCGACGTGGTTTCCTGCTAAAGCTACTAAGGCACAAAAATTACCCACTGAGAAATTAAGACACATTGCCACAGCTGCCTTTATTGATTTTTCTATGCTGTTTCTCTAATTAGGTAGAAAAAAAACAACTCAATATTTTTGTCGGACCGGGAAATCATAAAAACGTTTATAATAACTTTAAAATAATGGAGATTTAATTGATGAGTTAAACTGGATGTTATTATAGAAACGGTTTACGTGGACTGGGAAAAATTAATTTAGGTTTAATTGAAAGTTAAGTGACAGCTTTAGAAGGAAAGCTGCAGTATCTCAAGACTACTGGTCTTTGCAATTGAGTTTCGTCAAATCCAATTTGAAGTTTAAATTCAGCTCAGAGTTGAAATCTGAACTTCGAACTTAAATCTAATATCGTTATGTCGTCTGCATGATATTGTTGCTATAAATGGTTTACTTCCTCTCTATCGCGTTTTACCGAGATTTAAAATTCCCGAAAGTGAAAATTCAAAATACCTACTAATGATTAGAGACTAATTGATAAATCTGCTGGATTTATATTTTAAAACCAGTTTTAAACCAAGTAAATAAAACATATTATTCGTCGACATATTTCCACCATGCATTCTTTAATCCTGCATGAAAAATGAACTTGGGGAGGAAAGATATCGACGGGACATATGAAAGAAGCTTTATACGTTTTTCACACGACTGACACCTTTTCGATATCGATTCTGGGATATGTATCAAGATGGCCGAAGAAAGATCGTGACTACGTGCAGCGAAAACGAGTCGTTCCCAAGAGACCATCCGATATACGTGGTATTGCCCGATGGTTAGAGGAGGTTTATTATTGCCAGACCACGAGTAGAAGACTTAAGTGTTCCTGTTACATATTCATATTGCGCTCTGCAATCCGGTTACAGCATTGGAATGGCAATACGCAAAACGATTGGCCACTTTGCCACTAGGATTGCCAAAAGGGAGGAAGAAATCAACCCGTTATGACCTGGAATACGATTACAGAGAATCCTTACATAAAAGTTGTCATATATACATTTCATTATCCTAAAAAGCTTGTTTCATAAACGAAGATTACTCAAGATTAAGCTTTTTTTTTAGACAAGTTTTTAAATAGACAAAAATAAGTAAACACTGAAATCTTACTGAAATCTTTTTAAAGCAATTGTCAAGAGCTAAGTGGGTTTTTCAATGACTACTTTGCTGTCCTTTGAAAAGCATTCTTTCGGAAAGGTAAAGTCTATAAATGTTTAATAGAGCAAGAAAAGAAATCGCACAAACGATTCAAACTGTGCAGAAAGGCCATTATCACAAGGTGCAAGCGAGAAAAAAGGAAGACAAAGAAAGTAGGACTAAAAAGAAGTGAGGGTTGAAATTTATGTCAGAACGTTACTTGTCGAAGTGTCCTTCGTAACTGGAAGTTTTTATTTGTCCGGAGATCCCTGGAAGCTTAGTGCTTTAGTGCCTTCGGTATACAGCTCGATGGCGTTATGAGAAAAGGAAAAAAGTAAATAAATACTAAAAGCAAGAAAGAGACAGAAAGGGGGAAGGAATGGCACCAGTGGAAGGCATCTAAACCAAAGTTAAGATGTAAAAGGTGAAAGGGTCATATAAAAAAGAGCACCTATACTCGCTCAGAAAGTAGGAAAAGCAAATAAATGGCAAAAACATCGAGAGAGGGGTGAAAGGGGGGAAATAAAATAAGATCCAAACATTTACTATCGAATCCATTTAGATAGACCTTTTTTATATTCTTCAATCATAAAGCTCGGATTTTAATAGGAAGCACTGCGTTTGTCTGTTTATTATTATGATATCACATTTAATTTTTAGTCTACACAAGAAATATTTCATATAAAAGTTTGGGTAAAGTAGTCTAAACAGTTTTATGTTAGACAAAGTGGAATTCAGTAGAACAACCCATTTATATTCAGACGTAACATTTGCCAAGTAGTAGAAATAATTTTAAGTCAGCCATAATGGCGTAAAGTATAGTATAAACCGTTTTAATTTAAAAAATGGGACGAAGTGATCTAACTCGTTTTTAGTCAGACGTAAGGATTTCCGAGTAGTATAAGCAATTTTAAGGGAGACCTGGGAGTGCAAATAGTAGTAAAACCAGGTTTAATTCAGACATTTGAATTTAAAGGCTAAATTGGTGTTTTTCAGGTGGACCACCAGGACACAGCGAAAGTTCTTCCTTGATAAATGCGAGTGATGTCGGCGACTGTTTGGCAGCTCGTCGTCAAGTAGAATTTGCAGAGATCACTCAGGGTCTTCCACTGAACAACGAATACGAGCTGATAGCCTTCAGCCACTTCACCTTCTCGAGACTTTACCCAGTGGACCTGGGTCTAGGCAAACGAGTTGTGGAGAAGCCAATTGGCTTCAAGAGAAAAGACCTGCTCGAGGCTTTAACCAAAGCTGTAGAAACCTTGAACAAGAACGTGTCTGCCCTTCCACTGAAATATACCCTTGAGGATTTTCTCGAAGGTCTCTACAGAATTGAACCAACCACAGGAACGCAGTATGAGATGTACTTTCGAACAAAAAACTTAAACAAAAGTACTCCACAAGTGATGCCTTCGGGTTACACCAAGATTACCTTAATGAGGCCTTATGCTCCTATTCAGTTCGTCTCCACCGAGAGGCAGCAACATGTTAAAGAAAAGGAACTGATTCACATTATTCTGCCTCTCTCGGGACGAACCAGTACCTTTCAGAGCTTCATGGACAAGTTCGTTAAGATCGGTTTGAAAAATGATAGAAGGGTGCATCTCACTGTTGTTTATTTTGGTACTGAGGGTTTGTCAGAAGCGAGAGCGATAATGTCTAGGATTTTGATGACTCGTGGTAGCGGCGGGACCAATCAAAATCTCCGACTCTTGGCTTTGAATGAAACGTTCTCGAGGGGAAAGGGCTTGAGGGTTGGAGCTGAAAGAGCCTGGGGAGGAGAGGGAGATGTTCTTTTGTTCATGTGCGATGTCGACGTCGTGTTTAGCGCAAGATTCCTGGATAGGTAAGGAATCATTTGGAAGAATTAATCCAGATTGTTTACTTTTTAAACTTATAGTTTGTTCTATCACTGAAGGCTTCTTGATTAAGTTTTTTGATGAAGTACTATTATTATATTATTTATCGTACAAATCACGAAGTTTAGTTTGCTTTCTAACAAGAGCAATCTGGGTTCATTTAATGTCTCTTGGCAAACTTTGGTGAGGTCGATGCTCTTCTGAAATTTGAAACTTGATCTTCTCGCCTAGGTGTCGATGGAACACAGCTCCAGGGCGAAAGGTCTATTATCCTATTGTCTTCAGTCTCTATAATCCGCACGTTGTATACACACTTCAGGGCCGCGAAGTGCCACCCGAAACGGATCAGTTGGTCATATCAAGAGACACTGGGTTTTGGAGGGATTTTGGATATGGAATGACGTGTCAATATAGGTTTGTTCCTAAAATATATTCCTTAAGATCAGTTAAAATGTTTATTGTTATCATTTGTTATTTTATGCAGGTCTGATTTCTTGAGAGTTCGAGGTTTCGACGAGGATATTGTTGGCTGGGGTGGGGAGGACGTTACTTTATATCGAAAGTACGTGAAAAGTAATATCAAGGTGATTCGAGCTACAGATCCTGGGATTTTTCACATTTGGCATCCCAAGGTAATTAAAATGAACCAACCACTTCAAACTGCGTTTTGCGACCTTTTCTCTCTTCATTTTTTTTTTTAAATTATTTTTCTTTATTTAATGTGTTGCAGGTATGTTCAGGGGGACCAGGTCAGCGATTATCAACTGACCAATATCGAGCCTGCATTCGATCAAGGGCCTTAAATGAAGCCTCGCACGCCCAACTTGGCTTTCTAGCTTTCCGAGAAGACATCGCTAGTCAATCTTTGAACTTAAAGTCTTCAACGTCAAAGAAGAAGAAGCCATCATCGAAGAAAGACAAAAAAAAGTTGCTAAAGCAGCAGACCAAAACTCAAGCTCAAGTGAAGGAGAAATCAATTGGCAGGATGTCCAAGGATCAGACTTGATCTACCAAAGCCAATCGTCAGGAGTTCTAACTGTACATATTGTGTATAAAGAAGAAAGAGTCCTAAAAAATGCAAAGTTATCGTGCATTTGTTATGTTTGTCCCGTGATTATTTTCAAGGAGTACATCAGCTCCAGGATTATCAGGAGGACTCATCAGTATTTTCTGAAAAAAGGAGCTGTTCAGAAAAATATAATAACTACAAAATTAACAATTTTAAATGAGATCGTTATTTGAAATGAATGCAAAAGTGGCAGGGCCGTGTCATAAAAAATCTGGTGCCTTGAGTTTATCACAAGCTTCCTGAATTTTATTCTTTAAGACAATTTAATTAACACTTTTTATATTTTCATCCATAATAGAAAAGGCATTGTAAATATTTGCATAAAAATAGATTCAATTTTATCACACTTTTCGGTATTTTTATACTAAATTTTATATATATATATGGAAAGTTCATCTGATTTATTGTATATAAATCCACTCCTGCTTTTTTTACAGTTCAATTTTTGATATAATAAAGGATTTTAGTAGTTGCAGACACTGAAAAAGATTTCTAAAAATTGTATACTTTTTGAAATTGATATCTTGTTCCTACGACACGGCCTTACTTCATATCGCTGTTAAATAAAAAAATCTCAATAAACACTAGTTTCTGTTAATTTTATTTATATTGAGAGGGTGTTTTTAAAAAAATTTATTTTTATTATGATAAAGATCGTCATAAGCTGTGCTGTGAGAAGTTAATATTCTATAAACAGGTGTCGGTTTTCTATAGGATCGAATATTTCAGGAAATTTAGCAGAAAATTTTCACCCAACTGAGAGGTGATGAAATTGGATTGCTCCTTGGAATTGTCGAAACGGACTTGTGATTTTCTTCTACGAATGTAGTGGAAGGACCTATTATTAAGGCGATTTTTATGAGAATTTCTACAGCGAAGATCGTTTATCGAAATTGGATTTTTACGAGTTGCGAGACGAACTGCTCGAAGTCAATTAGAATAGTCGATTCGGTGATGATAATTTAAACAAAATACTGTTTTTATAGTCAAGAATGTATTTTATCTCCTTCATGGTCTTTATCTTTATATCTCAGAAGAAAAACTGTAAAGTTATATTCTATATAATTTATATATAAAACATATCATACTTTAAATTATTTTTAATCAGCATTCAGTCTTTTGATAAATCTTTAATTAGAATTTCAACTCATTTTTGATAAAATCATCATCACTGAGTCGAGTCGTTGTTGCATATTCCATCTCATAATCATACGTCCGAGAAAACTGCAATGTAAATAATGTCTATGGTATTTCCAAAATGATTTTTGGACTAGGAAAAGAGATAATGGGAAATTTTAGTAAATATATTCTCTGGAGTGATAAATAAAATAATTGATAAAGCGAGCAGATTATAACGAAGGCGAAGTAATAAGAATAATGTAAAAGAGATTTTATTCTAAAGAGAATCTGCACCAACTAACCAATTAGCAATATTTAAAATAGTATTGATTGATAAACAATTTTGTTATTAGTAAAAAAATTTACTGTTATTTTTTGTCCCCTTGGGCTAAGAAGACGAAATTTTATTCTTTTGCTCGAAAATTTTCTATGAGCATTTTTAAAATTAGGGTAAATACATCAAAACGGCTCACGAGGTCCACTTTAGCTTTAATTCTCGATAATTCATCCAAAATAAATACATTTTTAAAAATAAATTCATACCACTCTTAATGGTCACAGCTAAGATTTTTGTAAATAAATCAATTTCCTATTTTTCTGAATCTTTGAAAAAATTTTCTTTGTTACTCACTCAAAATTGGCTTTTTCGGAAAAGAGAATTTTCTTCTAAAGTAGAACTCGTGATTGACAGATATATTTATTCTTAAAGAGTGTATGAATTGTTGTATGAAATGTTATGTAAACAGAAATAAATGGATATAAATACACAACTCCATCATAATTAAAAACCATTGCGTAACATTTATCCTTGGATCCTTTGAGTTTTTAAATATTTCGTCTATTTTATAATTATTACAACTTGATATTGAAAAATCACAAAAGGTAAGGCTAGATTCAATTTATATATGTATAAATGTATAATGTACTTAACGCCTGGCGTTATGTCAGCAAATCAGTAATACGACTCACATGTAAAAACCTTTGCCTGTATTAAGGCATTCTCTGCTCGAAAATAAATTAACGATCTTTGCATAGTTAACAATTTTTTGAATTTTTCATATCATCACGAGAGAAAATGTCTCTTTCATCTTAACATTTTTGCTACCTGATATTATCAGGACACATCTTTTTATTTTAGCTTGACCTAGATTCGTATCCCGTCAATAATTCGAGCTGCTAAATCCACTTCATAAAGTACTGCAATATTTCTAAAAAATTAATTAAAACTCGACAAAAAGGCAATTTCTGTAAATGAAATACTGCAAAATTCGGTATATTCATAAAATTCATGCAATTTACAAACTAATCAGATTTTCAACAACAATGCGTTTGATATAATAGTAGCATCGCTTTTTTGAGATAGGATCAAAGTTAAGTTATTAAGTTCATCTTTAAATACTGTCTAGACGAGAGAAGAAAAGCAAAAGGGCGGGAAATCAAAGCCTCTTCGACCAGGTGAAGTTCTCGTCTTTGTAAGGTACGTGTAGTTCTATATCTCGGTGTACCAAGCTTCCCGTTTGCGAACAACCTAAAGCTCAGTCAATCCTGAAATTGGGAGTTCAAAGGAAAGAAGCTCGTCCGACTTTGCAAAGCTAAATTTTCTGACCACAACTCCGCTCGTTTATGACTTTATGCTTGAGAATTTTCAACTATAGAGTTGAACTTGGATTTATAAAAAGGAAAATAGGTTTTACGTCCAAATTGGTAGAATCATAGCCTCATGTAGAGACTATGACAATGAGACAAGGGATTGCCATTTCTCTAATTTAAAAATACGAAGTACCATGTTTTTTGAGTATATAACTGAGAGAGGAAACAAATCATCGATTCTGGTCTTAGTATTTTAGTTTTATACCTAGAGAGCTTGTATTAATTCAGGACGACGAACCTGGGACTTGTTCGCTGCCAACTTGGTCAAAGTAAACTGCTGCGCAAGGGTAACTTTTCCGAGTATTCTGGTAACTTCAATTAACTCCAAAATCCCACTAATTATGATGAATGTTCGCTTCGGGCTACATGGCATGGTCGTTGCACGTATAAAGAGTTCAGTCTACAAGCTAGCAGATTTTTCCAGAGAGAAAAGTAATTTCAAGCGTATCAAAACAATCTTGATACTGTTTTTTTATTGAGGAAGCATTCAAAATATATGCAAAACAGTAAAAACATGTTTAATGGTTTATATAGTAAAACTTCGGCTTTTGATAAAGAAAGAGAGATTAATTTCAGACTCATCATTTGAATGTAAATTGAACTTTGTGCAGCACGATTCATAGCTTATTTACTTGGGCATGTCCTTAATATTTGCAGACATACCTTGATTGCTTGCGAAACTTGAGGAAAGCATCGTTTACTTTAGCTCTTCTACATTTGCAAAATGTACTCTTGACATAGATAAGTTCAATAAGAAATGGTATTACTTACAAGTTATGTAAAACATGTCTTAGATTACTTACTATATTATGTCACTATTCTCGTTTGTGGAAAATCCAATTCGTGATCCGCTTATTAGCAACGAACTTTCATTAATCACATTCTGCGCCAAAATATTCTCCGGGCCAAACGGGAGGTGAGTATGTGGTTATATCCTATCTCGGAGAAGAGGTTTTAGTAAACTATGTTAGCTTCCTGATCAGAGATGAGAATGTACTTTACTGGTCCGACGATAATTACAGATAACAATTGCCAAAGCTTCATAAGATTAATATTGCAAATCCTATATGTATAAGACTCTTAAAATCAGAATATGTACGTAATGAAAAGATATTGAGAGGCTACTTAGCAAAATAGGATCCATTATCCTAATAACTTCTGTATTAGTTGAGTCCTGAACAAAGAGGAACATAGAGAACAAAAGTACCTCTGGGTAAACCACTACAGTAACAGAAAGTTATTGAAGTTAGAAAGAATCTGAAAAAATTATAATGCATCCGAGTTAATGAGTCCACATCCCTTTGAAACTTTTTTATGCCTCTGTGTTTGAAACAAGATTATTAAAATACTTGCATCCATCAAAAGTAAACGTATTTCAAAAACATATATGAAAAATTTAAATGAAAAACATATTTTTCAAAGAAAATTTCATTTTAAATGTATCTTGCTAGCTTCCCCAGTTGTTTTTATGGACGAATATTAGAGTAAACGACTTGAAAAGCATTTCGTGCGTTTATAAAAGTAGAACTTTCATTTGACCTCTTTGATTTTTTAGGAATCAAAGGGGGGATTGTAGCGACTGTTAATTGCAATGAGAAAGCGTATTTAGACTGAAGAGTTGGCCCCTGTGCCTTCCTCTCGTTACTGTGAATTTTTTCTCTAGCTGTTTTCTAGGTTTCATATTTTTTATGAAGCTTCCTTTGAAATTCCCTGCTATAAAGTGAATGTCCCTCGCGGCGGACGTTGACTGGATTAAAATTGTAATCGGGAAGATTAATCCAGTAATTTCTAGAGTCTTTATCACCGTCCTAATTAATGAGCAAACTTCTCTCTTCATTTCCCGTAACCACTTTGCATTTCGACAAGTTCAATTTCTTTTCACTACTCTTTTATTATATATAAAGCTCTATTAAATTCCTTAAAATTATTCAAAATTCCATGAAATTTCACAAAATTCCTTACAATTTCGTAAAATCACTTGATGCTTCCAACGAATTCATGAATAATAATAAAAATAATCTTGTACATTGCACCAAAAAGGAATAGTGAAGCCCTTATTTCGCGGTTTTGAATTTACATTCATGTGCCTATATGACTATATGACAGGGTACCTTTTGAATTTCCATTGCGAAGTCAAATTGTAGAAAAAGACGTGTACATGTAGAGAGGATGTTTGCCTTTCAAAACTCGGAGTATGTGCAATGTGAAAAGGAGGGAAGGAACGAATGGAAAATATGACTATGAATGAAATCACAGCCCATACCTTGGAAAAATTTTCCTTCAAATTTAAATAGGCAAAACTAACTTCTATTTGAATGAGGAATTACACAGATGAAAAATTTTACGTTAAAAATCGTCAATGTATATTTAAATTATTGTACGAAAGTTAATCTAAAAATCGTACACGAATAGCTATAAAAGTTCCAACCTTTTTCCCTCCATGTATAATTCATGAGGTAAAAACTCTTGTTTAAAAAAGAAGTGTAGTTTTTTTTATATTTGATAAAGAGAGTTGAAAAATGAAATAAAATCACAGACTCGAGAAAAGACTAGAAGAGTAAAACATATTTATATTTCACTTTTTTCTGTGATCGTGTTCCTGGAAAACTTGGTGATCCTCTTGACCTAATTACGTGGGGCTCATCTACAATGGTACGTGAGGTAAGTGGCCCACTCGTAATTTGAAGCAGACATATTTTTCTATAAAACTCATCCTCATTTCTAGACGAATTCGCTTCTACATTCATGATTTAAACATTTTATCATCCAATTCAGGATATGGAAATCTGTGTTACATGTTTCAATTGATAATGATTGATTGATTGATTCAATTCCATTAGAGGAATGGAACATTTTTCAGTGAAAAAGTTAAATAATAGCCGTATAAATATTATTAAGTCATGAAATAAATTGTATTAAATTATGAAAATAATTTATTATCATTGCTATTGTAAAGCGAATGAAAACTGGCTCTTTGTAGACATTTTTCCAACACTGAAAGCTGTTTTGTGTTCAATGCTTATTTCGTTCCTTTGACGATACATTTTCATACATTCATCACGAGAAGATTGTAAATATTTACTCTTTTTCAAAGCAAAAATGACATACTTTTATTTTTTGAACAAACAAAGATTTTTCTCTCTAAATTCTCGTATTTACTATCTGTATATATCTACAATGAACCAAAAACTCGATCAGAGTGAATTTAATTGAAGATGAATGAACTGAGTTACTGGAAATTCGATTAAATACATAGATTGATGTAACAGATTTCATTTGTATGATTCCTCAAACAGAATTTGAGATTTTATCCCAGAATTTCATTTCATTTAAATTACTAGATTAAAATTTATATTTTGTCTAATAATGTATTTATATATTTTGCGACAGAGGTCATCAGACAATAAAAAAGCCAAATTCTTCGCATATCTCTGGTGTACCGCACATTACGAGTGATAATGTGTTTTAGGTGTTCAAATGGAAGTGAGCTTGAGGACTGCAAGTAATTTCAAAACGAGTCCACACAATTCCAAGGATGCTTTTCCTTAATGCGATTCTAACCATAACAGTAACTGTCTTGGCGCGGAAACGTCTGGCCGAGTGGGCGATATGACCTTGCAATAAAACGATAGTGTCCCAATGATGCTTTTATTCACATCAGAAATATTCCTTTTTCCTGTATGAAGACGTGTAAAAAATTTTATTTTTCTTCTAGAGACAGTTCCTTCGGAACAATAGTAGTAATGCAAATTTCTCTTACTTCTTGGAAAAGAAATGCAAACAAAGCTGAGCTTATTATGAAAATAGATTCGAGTAATTTAAATTTATAGGTGCGAGTTTAATTTCCCGCCAAAGGGTTAAAATAGGGTCTGCAGTTCGCGAGGTAAGGTTGTACCTGAGACTACGAGGTTGGCCAACATGCGTTTTATGAAGTCGTATATCACAAAATTACCTAGAAGCACGTATTTCATGCAGCAATTTGTTATTCCCCCGAGAGTACAATAACGCCACCCATAATCTGGTAATGCTTATAAATAAAGCGATTTCCCGACCCTGATTTAGTTCACCTCGCGTGAGCTACTCAGGGCGTAAAGTTGAAACTGTAAAACCGATAACGCATTGACTTGTCGGCTAGAAATTTAAAACCACTCAATCGTATAAGATACATATTCCGCATTTTCGAAATTAAAATGTATATTTGTATCATATAGGTGATAGTAGTTCTCTATAAATATAAAACCTTCATTTAGCAATTTACCTAAAAGCTAATTCAGGTCTTGCTGGCACGGATTCGATTTTGTAAGTTTTCGTTTCGCGCTTTTCGCTCTCTGGAAAAGTATTATAATTTCGTGACGTTTAAAATCTCTACAGTGACGAGATTCAGGAAATGGCGTTTTGAAAAAGAAAATTTTCTACAAATATATATTGAAGAGTACGACGGCCCCCATACCCATGAATACGGTATTAAGAATTTCAAAAGATTTCTAGCATACATAACATCAGAATAACAGAAAAAAATGTAAGATTTCTATAATTTGTATAAATAAAATAGAAATTCCTAGAAGTCGCTCTTGTGATTCTTAAAATACACCCAAAATAAAAAAAATAAAAAAAGTGACCTATGCATTCGTAGAATTCTGACAAGACTGAATATTATTATAGAATATAGATTTCGAGTCTGGCCCAGTCGGGCCCCGGTTAGATCCATATTACAATTTCTGTTCAGGAAGTTTTTCACAGCGCACTTTAGTAGCAAAAGGAAGGCGATAAAATACGAGAAAAACGCGGAAGGAGACAGGAATGGACACGTGCTGGAAACGCGAGAGAGGATGTAAGTACAATCAGGAAGACAAAGGCCATTGTCTGCAGCTTAGTGTATACAGATAGAGGGTCGAGGGGTTGCTCCCAATCTCATGTATCCACAAATGTCTGTCGCGGACGGCAGAGTGCTCAACGAAATGGGTCAGGATTTCGTTCTTACATTTCTCGTCCCATTCTTATCCGAATCTTATCTCCAGGATTATAGGAATAAAGTATTCAGGGTTGCCACACCAACAGGATTTAAACTCAAGGGATATTTTTTATATGTAACCGACATTTTTACCTGTCGCATGCCATAAATTATAAAAATACAATATAAAAATATGTATTGATGCTTTAACAGTTAATAATTCTATTAAATAAATGATGAATTGATTAGTAGAAAATTTAGGACGCGAAATTTGCGTAGCATTTAGTATTCTACGACAATAGGGCTCGATAATTGGTATGTTTTGATGTAGAGATTGACATGCAGACTGCATTAATTGTATAGGGCAATATATTATCCGACTTAGCTTGATTAACATCTAGCAGCATCATTGCAGCGATAAACGTACTCTGAAGTTCTGATGGAGCTCACTATAGTTTCACCTCATCCCTCTCTTCTTTACCTTGCTGATAATTCCAGAGCAGTGTCTGTCATCGACCCTAGTAAACCCTATTGCCTTCAAGCCCTTGCGGCTAACATGAATGTGACGTGTTTGCCTGTCTGTTTATTGCATATTTCATCGTGCCTTGAATGCGCTATGTTATACATACGAAATTCTGTGATATTCTCATAGAAAGTGACGAGCCCTCATATCTAGTTTATGCAAACAAGTTCCCAACAACAGTAACTTAATATTGAGAGTGCATCATTTTCACTGGTCCAGGGGAAAGACTTTTTATGTCAGTTTTAATTTATGCCAGTTTAAATGAAGCAAAATAATTTGTTTAGTTTTAAACTTAGCAAGTGTAATCCTGCTAGTTACAACTTTCTCTCTACATAAAGCTATCGTTTTATAAAAAGAAACAGGGGTAATTTAGGAGAATTCCCGGAACGAAGTTCTGAAAGAAACCACATTAAAGGGAGCGAAATCCCTGAAGGGGATTAATAGAAGACGAGCCTTCGGTCTCGAAGGCACGATGCTAAGGTACCGAGCTCTTGTTATCCAATTAACGTTCAGTGAACCAATGGCAGTCATTACCCATTACAAAGATGACGATGGTGTACTAATTAAAAAATGTTCTTGTCTTGAATGGCTATTTTCATCCGTACTGTTTTTAATTGGCGGAAATCGATCGAATTTCTGAAATCCGAGTTTCTATATAAATAAAAATCAGCATTGAATAACGTTCTCAATTATACGTTGGCGTATTTGCGAATCCAGATATTAAATAAATATTTACGTTTAGCAATATCCTGAATGGAATTGTTTTGATATACTTTATTTGTAGGACGGCATAGAGAAAAGTCACTTCGCGATTGATTGCGTATTGCACTCACATTGACATCATTTCGGCACGAAACCCCAGTGGAACGACGTTTTACGGTTTATTAAATACATTTTTCAGCACCCTGCAGGCTTTTGTGCAGAATATATTCTCGTAAATCAAACCGCGAAGCTTCGGAGAAGCGTAAAAGTCGAGGTTGGAGAGGAAAGGAAATTCTCAGCGGCCTCTTTTTTCACAAAAAAAGTATATAATAAAAAACTGGAAACTTGAAATTGGGTTTATAAAACTATATCGAGTTTCTCTAGCTTCATATCGAATTATATCGAGTGTACTTTTCTGAACAACTTGAACTTTTTTCTTACTTACATACTCTTCGGTTATAACTTCTCACACAGAAATACAAATTTTGCAACAATATTAACAGAGTAATCGTAATTCGTGAACTTCACAGTGCCAGATTGAGGAAGTGGAAAAAAAATTACCCTATCGTCCCATTGTTTGCAGCTGGAGCAGGTACATTTGCAAACAATGAGACCTTACGTCAAACTTTGTCTCAATGGCTGTAGTACTGGATGAACATTTGATCGTCTTTGTGATAAAGAATTTTACGATGCGCTCTGATCTCAGTCATTTTCTCCAGCACATTAATTCCATGTCTTGATTTTTTAAATAAATCTACATATCCTACACTTTAATTGCATGAGTAATGAAGATCATTTTTTCAAATAATCTCTGAACTCAAACAATTCTCCTTTTTCGACTTCTACAACAAATCCTTGAAGCGTTTGTCACAGGAAACTTGGAGGAGAAGCTTTTATGCTTAAAAGGAAAAATGAGAGAAATTCGTAAAAAAAAAAAAAAGAAATTGTATCCACTCAAGTCGTATTTTATATAGCTTCTAAAGGGGGAGATTTCGATTTGATATCATTACTTTAGACGATGCTTTTACCGTTTACGAGCTTAAGGCATCAATGCCTGAGCAGTGCGTTACACTCGACTATATTTCAGTTGTTGAGAAATGGACGCTGGCTCGCTTAGGTGCTTAGCTTGTAAAAAATAAGGATTGACTAATAATACTTCCACCGGATAATGACAAGCAGAAGTTCTCCTGTTTCTATGCATGGACAACCTTGTGCAACGCAACTTAGGTCGATCGCCTGATACAAAGAAGATAATTGCTAGTGAGGCGCATGGGTGGTTGGCTAAAACATAATTAATTTTTTGCGCTCGTGTTTATCTTCCTATTCGACTTCTACCGATCTTTATTCTAATTTCAGCAATTTTGAGCATCCTTGATGTTTCGGAAATAGCAGACAGCTTTATCTCTATATCGAAACTTACTACAATATCCGGAATTACTTTTCTCATCCAAAATGGATCAACGTGTATAACAATTTTTTTGGTAATTCATCAGTTTTTATAATTTCAAGTGAATTCAGCAATGAAATTACATGACCTTTCTGTAACTTCCTGTAATTCTCGGGTAACAATGACATTTGCGTTACGATTTTCTCATGATCATGGCAACGAAAGGCGTGTTTACACGGCCGCTGGACGGTGTGGAATTTAATACTATAACCGCATGAACCATGACTCCCTGTTTTATATATATATATATATATATATATATA
>UCOH01004791.1:0-18894 GCA_900474275.1 Synergus japonicus
ATATATATATATATATATATATATATTACACAAGAACGAAGGCGCGCGCATTTACGTTCTATTTCAATATTATATAATTTATTATTTTAATATCTTAAAATCTATATTAAACCTTGTGAAAATCTTACGAAAATTTTACGAAAATTCTTGAGATTCTTTTACATTCAACGATAAAAATTAAAATCCCTTTTATATCCCTTAAAATCCATTAAAAATATTAGAAATATCTTCAAATTCCATGAAATCCTTAAAAATTCATGAAATTTTTTTAAAATCCCTAGAAACCTTTTTAAATTCAATGTCAAACTTTAAAAGTTTTTTAAATTACCAGAAAAATTCTTGAAATTTTACGGTAACATTTAAAATCTCTTTATATCTTTTATATCCCTTAAAAATATTACATAGAAATCCTATTGAAATTCCATGAAATCCTTTAAACTTTCCACAAAATCATTTAAATATCATAAAGATCTCTTGAAATCACTTAAAATTAGTAGAAATCTCATAAAATTCCTTAAAATTTCAGGATAATATTTCAAATTCCTTAAAACCTCATAAAACTCTTACAAAGCTTTTAAAATCCCTTAAATTTTCATGAAATATCCTAAAATCCCATACAATTCTACAAAATCGTTTTAATACCTAAAAATCACTTAAAAATCGTTAAAAATGAATATAAAAACCTTCAAAATCATTAATCTCTTGAAGTCCATGTTAAAATTAGTGAAAATCTCTAAAAATTCCTAGCAACCTCTGGAAATTTCTCAACTCTTAAATTTCATCAAATTCGATGAAATCCTTAAAAATATTACAAAATCATTTATAAATTAGAAATATTTCTTGAAACACATTAAAATTTAACGAAAACCTTCCAAATCTTTGTAAATTCGACAAAATCTTTTAAAAATTTCTCAATAAAATGTATGTCCGATTGAAATCTGATCAAAGTCGTGAAAAATTCTAAAAATTCCCTGAAACTTCTGGATATTTTTTAAAATTCTACGATAACATTTAAAATCCCATTATCGATACTTACACGACGAATCAGGAGTGTGGAATAGGCGTTATGATATTTCAACTTCGACTTTTTAGAATAGAATATATTATAGAACTCATATATTTCATGATAATGTCTCTAAACCACTATTTTTTATGACAAGAATGACAATTTCGACGCTGCTGCAGTGTATATATGCGCATCTTATTGCATGTGAAGTCTGACTATGCGGGATCTGAAGCCTATATAAGTATGTACATATTCCCCTTTCATTTCATTGGCACCGGAAGTTTCAATGAGAGCAAGAGACAAGTCCTAATAAATGGGTCGCGTTCCTTGCTTAAAAACCTTCTCGAACGTGTCTTGTTTAAATAATCGTCTAAAAGATTCTATACTCTTGGGAATACTAAAATGGACAGTTGGTTGGACGCCTTGCTGTCTTGCATTAAATTTTTCGAGGTCATCGTGAAAGCGTAACGAAACTTATAGAGACCTCCGATCCGATTATGCACCCGCTTATTTTAGCATATAAGGCTGTGAACTTGAAATTGGCGTTAATTACATCATTTAAGCGATGCCAAGCGATCTTTATCTTTGACCTTGATTGACCTTGAGCAAAAAGGGTCGGCTGAGAAGAGAGAATTGAGTTGGGCAATGGATATAATTGAGATAGGGAGAAAGAGAACTTCTCAAATTGGCGATGATGATGATGATGATATCTTAATGAAATATCATCCTATTTCCCATATTTTCAGTCCATTCGGCTTTTATTTCCAAATTTCTGACCTTTGCTTTCTACCCTTGACCGTAAGATTGCAGCTTCATGCGTCTATATTTTCCTGGCTTTACTTCTTGACACACGTGCCTTTTGAAGTACATACGCCGTCTCTAGAGTCTCTCTTGTACGCTCATGTTCTCCACACTTACAAACGAGGACAATAGGTACATACGTGTTATCGAACAGTCTTACATCCATGTATTCGCGTAATTGTGAGTTACGTGCTGCCATCGGAGTCTGGTATCAACTTCGACGAGCGAGTCTCTCAGCCATGGCAACGTTTATCAATTCGCGCTAACGCACACGTGTATAAGTAGGTATACGTGCTTGTTTTGCATGCATACACAATGTATACAGACGACTTCCAAGAGTCTCGTCTGGTGAATGAACACAAGTGGACTGGGTCTCTTTGTGCGGATCCAGTTCAACTCGTACGCACGTATTTTCTCCCATAAATGCGCTTCGATACGTGCTCAGCCAATGACAAACACTCGAGGATATTTTCAAGTCCAGATGCTTATAAGATTTCAAAGGCGAAAATATGTATAATATAGACACGATTCAATATGCAGAGGCAACCTCGTTAGCGAAAGTTTCGTATAAAAAAGATAAATTCTATCCTTTTGAATCCATTTCATTCTGGTATTCTTATAGTGACATAAAATTCTGAAAATATTACAATTGAGAAGAGAAAAGGAGAAGACATAACATTATTGAGCAGATGAGACGCAGATGAGATGCGGAGATGTATAGGGGAGTTTGTATAATTAAACAATTTGTTATTATTGAATGATTGACATTTATAATGTGGTGGGAAAGAAGTTCCCTCTGATAGTTTGAATCGCTCTCTACATAATTCCTAGTTAGTTTTATGCACAACCGGATTAAAGCACCCCACACGATTTTCAGTCAACAGTGAAACAGTCCAAGATATTTCTAGTTGTGGAATGCAGTAGGTTCTAAAATAGAAAAACGAGCAAGTCGCACCAACGGTTGGTTAATAATTCCGTGGTAGACCCGGCGCCAAATAGTGTCGTCACTTCTTTTTGCATCTGTCCACAGTCCCAGCGTTGACCAATTTATTGCGTTGGAATAACGTGGAACGGAATTCCGCAGACTTTGAGACCATAATAAATTTCATTCTATCGTTATCTGGAGTATCGTTTGAATCCAATGGCCAGTTACCAGTTTGATGCTAAGTTTTACTATAAAATGCTAATTCGACCACCTTTCGCATTAAAATTTCTTGGGTGCTATTTTATACTCTTTTTATGAGCTTTAAAGATCTAAAGCAACGAACCATTTACAAGTATCGATTTATTTTTCAGTGGGAAATAAAAGAATCGTGATTGCAATTTTAAGGAGACATTCTGAGCGGAACAATAAGTAAAACTATGGAGCTCTTATCTTCGTGAGATATAAAATCGGCAAAATCAACAGACGTAGAATAAATAAAAGGAGGCAGCTGAGTAGCACCAGATTTGAGAAGTAAAGCATGTCAGTAAACTGAATTCTTATCAGCGAAATTCCTGAATGATACGTCAAATAGTAATCAAGTATTATTCGCTTCCTTTATTTTATCTATTTTCTGTCTCTTCTTTATTTTTCAATGACGGATATTTAAGATTCAAATAATCTCATTTATTTTGAAGAACTCATCAATGAACATATTCATGAGTTGGAAGCCCATTACCAGGAAAAATATCTCTCTTTCGAAGAACTGGATCGATCAATACGAATGTCATGAAATACGCCAATCCATTCGATGAAATCAATTCATCGAGTGGTTAATCTTAATGGAAGTGCTCTTATATTATATGCATACATAAATAATCAAGGCATCTGTTTTATATTTATTCCTAGACCGAAGACCGGCTTCGCAATATATATAATATTCATCTGCGAATTCATAAAATCTAAGGTCAAGGAAGCGGATATTTTTTTAAGTTATGTAATAGCAATTCAAACTTCCCTGCGTAGTCTAGAAAAAACTAATCGGAGCCTCAATGGCAAAAGCGTTACGATCTAGATGGGGCCCCGACTAAAAAAGGGAAAACTAGTCAGGCCCCCACTAGACCCCTATCGAAATTTCTACAGGTGAGTGGAAATTGCTGTATTTTTAATGATTTTTTGAGATTTTAATTTATATTTTCAACATTTCATAAGCGCAGAAGAATCCATCAAATTTTTACAGTATTATCACTTGAAATCTTTTTTAACAAAAATTACTATTACATCTATATAAGATGGGAAATTTTCTTCTTTTTTTTTTTATTTCGACACGTTATACGATTGATTTTGTGTAATACTAGACTGCGTGCAGATAACTCGAGCATGACTACCTCAAAGTCGATGGACGTAGCCAAGAGGGTTACTGGAACCTTGCCAGGGAATTCACGTGCATTTTTCCATTCATAATCGCGAGATCTATATGTGGAACCTGCGAGTCGCGTAAATTTGTGGTGCTGTGTTATTTTGAGAAGAGTGTTCCCTGCAACCGAAAGCAAACGGAAAGACCTCACCGGTGAGGAATTTCTCTACAAGAGACCAATGCCATTCAAAACAAACCCTTTTGGGTTCATCTATATAATTTCACGAAAAACCGTTGAAATCTCTTAAAAATGAAGAAAATCTCTTAAAATTCCCTGAAACTTCTTTAAATTCTTTAAAAGTATTAGAAATATCATAAAATACCACGAAATTAAAAAAAAATTGTTAATATTTTAAAAAGTAGAGAAATCTCTTGAATATTCTTTAAATTTAAAAAAAACCTTCGAAATCCTTGTAAATTCTACAAAATCTTTTTAAATAATCATAAAAAGTCTCTGAAATCCCACAATAAAATTCCCTGACAAGTTTTAAATTCCTGAAATCCTATAAAATATTTTCAAAAATCTTGAAAAATCTCTTGAAATCTTTTAAAATTATTAAAAATCTCATAAAATTTCATAAAATCCCTCGCAATTCTTAGAAATCTTTTAAAATATCATAAAAATTCCTTGGAATTCCAGGATAAAGTTTAAATTTACTTAAAACCCCGTACAACTCTTACAAACCTTTTAAAATTCGTTAAAAAATCTCAAAATTCCCTAGAAACCTCTTGAAAATCCTTAAAATTCCACAAAAATTTTCAAAATCATAAATCTTTTGAAATCCACGTTAAAATTTATGAAAATCTCTAAAAATTCCTAGAATCGTCTTGAAATTCATTAACATTTAAAATCTCTGTAAATCATTAGAAATCTCACCAAATTCGATAAATTTTAAAAAAATTTTGAAAATTTTTTAAAATTATTATCAATCTCATAAAAAATCCATCAAATCCATAAAAATTCCATAATATCTTTTGAAAATCGACCAATTTCTTGAAAGCCCTTAAAAATGTACAGCCTTTGAAATCCTTTTAAATTCTACTAAATTTGTTAACAATCTTTTGAAATCTCTCCATAAAATTCACTGAAAAAGAAGTGAAAAACTGAAAAAAAATTCTTGAAATTTTACGGTAACATTTAAAATTTCTTTTATACCCCTAAAATTCATTAAAACTATTAGAAATCTAATCAAATTCCCTGAAATCCTTTAAAATTCTCACAAAATCTTTTAAATCTATATAGTATATAATCAAATACGTCTGTCAGTCTAGTTGACAATTGAGTTTGTGTTACGTTTCGTTATAGTAAATTATAAGCGAGACGTGACTAGTTTGCCACATGAGCTGCCGGATGAGTTTAATAGGAAGATTTAAAAGATGCTCATACTCCCAATTACGCTAACGTTCGTCTTCCAGAGTAAATGTATAAGTGACAGATATAATCAGCATCATGATAATATATTTCAATGCATGTGCTCTCCATGTTATCAAAAGTTATCTTTTTATCTTTTCATCTTATAATTCTTATATATTTTTAAGTTATAAAATAGAAATGCAATAAGTGTGTACATTGCGTATTTGAAAAGAGTGCGTAATCGGGTCGCCGTGCGTAACCGGATACAGTATGTATAATATATAAACCGGTGAGCACTATGTGTATCTTCAACCACAAAGTAACTAGAAGTATTATACAAAGCTAATTGTGTACGTACGCGATACACCCGGTTAATCTCAACGTACTTTTATAATTTACTGTCATTGTTTTTTCCCTTAGAAGCGATTCCCCCTTAATTTCTCTCACTTTTTTTTTTTTCTTTTAGTCGGAACCCTTTTCAGCAGGTGATTCTCGCGCTTTTTTAGCACCTGCTACTCGAAAATAAGCGAAACCTGATTTACATATTTCTATACTGAGTTGTACTGTTCATACTAATTCATCCTGTCGTAAAAAAAAAAAGGTATAAAATCTTTTGGAACACTTGGAATATTCTGAATTGTTATTAGAAATATTACAGATATTACAATAACTGAAAATGATCGATTTGTGACGACTTGAGAAGTGATGATGATAAACGCAAAAAAGGATGTGATGCATAAGTCATTATGCGAGTTGAAGATGGTCATTGTACTTCGCAGAGGCGTTACTGGCAGAAAAGATTCTCACGACTTCTGTGTCACTGACTCGTGAAGTTAAAGTGCACACTTCAAGACTACAGACGTTCGTAATCGACGATAATGAGTTACAAGAGTAATAATAACCTTAACTCTTAAGGTGCTTAGCACCGGACGTTATGCTTTTATCTCGTGCATAAGAATATAAGATGCTGACATAAAAATGACAGGTCGTAAATCAGATTTTCAAACACATGCAATAAAAGAATGCATGAAGGAAAAGTCAACAGTTTGACCAGTTTTTCAAGTTGGAAATTGTTAGCACTAATTCAGCACTAAATTATGAAACAGTACAGTCCACTTTTCAATTACATGATGTTTTATTTCCAAGTTTTTATTTCCCAAAAAAATATTCCAGATTGAAAAGAACACGATTTAATTTCTCTCTGATCGAAAAATCCATCAACTTCATGACTTCATCATTTCCTCCTTTGAATAAATTCCTGCCATGTGTTGTTGACAATATACTCAGTTCATTGAGTCTACGTACTCAAGGGTTTTGTGTTTAAACAATCATCTATTGCGAGCGATTAATCGTTTGAATTGTAGGGGGGCTAGTATAATAATATTTATTCAAACTGTTTATTAATGTCGGCCCACCTATTAATACCACGCTGCTAATAATAATAATAATAAAAAAATAATACTCTGAGACCCTCTTTACTTGGAGAATGGGTACTTGAGAAAAGAATGCTCATTGAGAAATTACTGTTCTTTAAATACACTCTTAATCCAATGTTTGGGTCACGCACTTTTTCTGAAAGGGTTTTACTGCGTACTATAATTATTCCCTTTATGCCCTTATAAAAAATAATAAACTGTATTTGTATAGATTCATAATAATCACCCTACCAATGTTTTTTAACGCATTGGAAAGGAAATGGGGATAAAGATGGGAAATAATGGAAAAGAAATTAAAAATAATAATTTTCATTGTTTCACTAATAATTTTGATTTTTATTTTTGTTGCAGCCCCAAAATTTGGTCCTCACTGGCGATTTTCCTAATTGCGATGTGAAACTCTGCGATTTTGGAATATCTCGGTATATCAGTCATGGTGCAGATATTCGTGAAATTCTGGGCACCCCCGATTATGTTGGTAAGTAAAATAATAAGTAAGAATAAGTAAAAATATTTTACTTATTAGTAAGAATTGAAATTTTATGTCTAAGCGTTAACAAAGATATTAATTTTGATATTAAAAGCGTAAAAGAGTCAATAAATCTTATGTTATTTTTCTTTCTATGCAATAAAATCCTCATAAAAACATAGAAACGATAGCGCAATAAAGGTTTTACATTTCAATGTCTCGTTCACTTGAACCTTGTCTGTACGGCTTCTCAATGGCACTTTAGCTCTTAGCGAAATCACAATTTGATCGTTACAACAGTGTAATTCCATTAAAGGAAAAGTACCTTGCATAATAGTCAACAATAAGCCACTTCATGGACAGGAATAAATATTCCAACATGTTTTTTTTATTGTGTTTGGTTTTTTATTACATATTTGCATTTTTAAGTGAAAATATATTATAAATACATTATACAGTTCTTTTTCGGTACTAACTTGGACATCTTTTTCTTGGATTTATATTCATTTTTGCACACCTTTTGCTGGTATACAAAATAATTGAGAAATTTATCATTTTTTAAATATAGAAAGTTGTAATCTCTTGACTAATTTCAAAAATCTCGATAAGTTTCGTAAAATTCTTTAAAATACATTAAATATTTCGAAATCATTAAAACTACTTAATATCCTATAAAATCTTGTAAGATTTCGTAAAATTATTTTAAATCCTTGAAATGTCATGAAATCCATTAAAATTCCGGACAATGGAATTTCTTAAAACCCCTTGGAAGTCCTTAAAAAATAACTTAATATCTCATAAAACATCGTAAAATCCCTTAAAATTATTTAAAATCCCACAAAACGTCATAAACTCCATTAAAAATTCAAAGAAATATTATAGAAACTCATATTTCTGATGAAATTCCTTTAAATTTTATAAATTCACTTCATATTCCTTAATATTCCTTAAAATTCCAGAATCTATTGTTATATCCTTTTAAATTACTTAAAATCTTATAAAGTCTCATTAAATCTCTTAAAATTATTCGAAATTCCATAAAATCTTGTTAAATACTAAAAAATACTTGTGTTCAATGAATCTCAACAAATCTCTTAAAATTTCAGAAAATAAAATTCCTTAAAATTCCTTATTATCATAAAATACCATAAAAGCCCTTAAAATTACTTAGAATCTAGAAAAATATCATTAAATCCCACAAAGTTACTTAAAATCACATGAAATCTCCTGAAATTCCTAAAAATCAAATGAAATCTCGTAAATCTCTGGAAATCTGTTGTCCATAAAATATTAAATCTTCGAAAAAAATATCCAATAAAATATCGTAAAATTATTTAAAATCTCCTAAAATCTAATGAAATCTCGTAAATCCCTTAAAATCCCAAAAGTCGTCAAAAAATAATTCAATATCCCATGATATATCATATAATCTCTGAAAATTACAAAATATATATTTTCTTTTTTAAGATAAGAAAATTGACTTTGTTATATGAAATTCTAATTTGAATTCCTTTACAGCCCCGGAAGTACTCAACTACGAGCCGATAAGCCTCGCAACCGATATGTGGTCCGTTGGCGTTCTGCTCTATGTCCTCCTGACAGGGTGTTCGCCATTCGGAGGAGATACCAAGCAGGAAACCTTTTGTAATATCAGTCGCTGTCGGCTTGACTTCCCTGACGATCTCTTTGAGGATGTCTCGACAGAGGCGCAAGATCTCATGCGGAAGCTTATGGTCAAGGATCCAAGGTGAGCATATCGAAAAATTCATATATCTGAAGATTACCTTGAAATTTTTACTTATTTCTGGCCTCTAATGACTAAGGATTTAATGTTAGGATTTCTAATGTTCCTGTTCAGTCTCTAGGAAGCTAAACAAGGAACTCGACGAATCAAATATTTGAAAACCTGTGTCAATAGAATAATTTGAAAATCTTTGAAGAAATAGTAGTTTTACCTAAGGCAGCCAAGCATGTCACACAGGAATTCATACCTAGAGAAACAAATGCCATTGTTATTCTGAACCTTCATCTCTGATCCTCTGAGTTCTCACACAAGGTCGCAGACCAGTTTACAGTCTATAGAATTAGGCTTGGCTTCACCAGGAGCTTTCTTTCCTTCCTACCAATCCTACCTATCATAGGATTTCGTTAAAGAATGACTTCAAAGCAAATTATTGAATCATTGACTTAGAATTAGCAACCTCGCATTATTATGCAGAAGGTTACTGCATAAATAAACACTAGGCACGGACGAGTTAAGCTAAACAATAGTCCAGAGTGTAGATGAATGTAAATTCGATGCTAAGGTCCTCGATGTTATGATCCTACGTTTGATCCTCAAAGAAAAGGCCACGAACACGGAAATTTGTCTCCATGGTATTTCCAGCTCTATTCATTATTATTAAATCAGTAATTTACAAGATTTGCAAAAACACCGGATATTTGGTTTATGCTAAAGGGGTTCTAATGCGAAAATGAAGGACTGTGTTATGAAACTCATCTGTCAGTCAATTGACTTGTTTGTGAGAATCTATTGTTTGCTGAAGATAAAGCAATATTTGCATCAAGTCCTCCTCTTATTCGAGGAAATAGATATTTTAATTATTTATGAGATATTCTTCAGCACTCTTTTGAGAATGAAAAAGGTGGCGAGTGAAAGAATTATATTATAGATGAAGAAATCTGGAAAGAGGGTAGAAAACTGATAAAGAGATGAATATTTGTTTTTGAAGTGTTAAGGAATTTCCTCAACTGACAAAGCTAAAGATTTAAATAATAGTTGTAATGTGTCCGAACAATGGGTGGAGAAGATTCAAGCAGTCTGAAAGAATTCATTATGTATAGTGTTAATTATGCATAGTCCCGGTCTAGGCTCACATCGTATTTGTTGCAAGATGACTAGTACATTTGTAAAGATAAAACCGAGGTATTCCGTGTAGATGGGTCCGTTACTGGCAAAGTAGCGTTGTTTCAAGAGGTAGGAGAGGTTGTGAAAAAAAAATGCGAGAGGAAACACTAGGAAGTAGAGACCACTTTGATAGCGTGGAGCCGTGTAACTCGCAACTGCACTCACTTTGACCAAGGCAAATCGGTATTGAGTTGAAAATGTACGTCTTGCGGTACCGAAGCAATGACTGAGCAAGTCGCAAAGTAGCAACGCTCTTTCAAAAGCATTGTCTTCGGTCAAGACCTTTTCCCACGTCCCTCAACTTGACCACACCTCTCGTCACTTCTCATTTTTATCTTTCAGAAATTTCTGTCCATTTTCTGTATCTTAATGAGACAATAAATCAGTTTAATGTGTAGCTCTTTTTAAGTCTCTGAAATTTGCATCATCAATGAGAGTTTAACGAGTCAAAACCGCAAGAGCAAGATCTGGTTGAGTTAAACCTGAGTTAGATCCAGAGTTAAGCTAACAAACTGCCTTGTTTAGATTAAGCTTTGATCATTTACACAAGTAATCAGTCGTCGACCTTCCGGCTACAGGTGGACTGGAATTTAAAAAGTTTATACCACACAGAACTCTTTTCTTCTTAACGGAAGAAAAAGACCGAGACCGATTTCTGGTAGGGAGAAAAAGTTCGTTATCGCTGGAAGTCCGGTGACATCGCAACAGCTGAACGGAAGTCATTATCTCACACAGGGTCTTTTTAAAAAACGACTTATCATTGGGGGAATTATCTACACTTGTAATTCCGCTCTAAATTCTTTTCTTTATGAATCTCTGCAAGCGTTTGTTATGATAATTAAAATAGAAACTGAAAAAACAAGACAGAATAAAAGTAACAAAATTCTTTTGTTTTCAGAGAGCGATTGACAGTGACCGACTGCCTGCAACATCCATGGTTCACGATGTTTGACGACCCGGTGGCTCCTCTTTCATCTTCGATGTCTCTAGAAGTCAACTTATTGACCTCGAGTCCAGCACTTTCAGAGAAGGAAGCTCTGCCAAAGAGATCATCGACACCCGAGCCAGAAACTTGTACGTGCTCAACGTCCTTAGGTTCATCAAAGGGCGATTCAGAGAAAAGCAAAGTTACAACAAGTCAAACAAGTGTAGTGGATGGAAAATCCACTGCAACGCGAGCTGTCTCTTCACACACGGAGAACATCTACTCGAAGCCAAAGACAACACCACTGAGAATTGGCCTCAGTGCGAATCGAAGGGACACGTTCAAGAAAAACATGGAATCTTTGGCACAGAAGTTCTCCATGAGTACGGAAATCGTCATTCTGGAAGCATCGAGTTCAAGTAATTCGCAGAGGAGAGCTACTGCTACTCACACGATGCCCGCTGGGGAGATCTTCAAGTGCATGCCTGTTTTTATTCTGGGAGAAGAACAGCAATGCAGCGACAGTGGCAGCGATACTGTTTCCGAAATTTCAACAGATAGTTCCAGTGATCGAAGCAGCATTTACTCTGATGACTCCCTAGACTTTATTCTGTATGGCAAGAGTCAAGGCAGAGCGAGCTTTCCTTTTACTGGTCCAGAATCTGACAGGTGAATATTCATATTACATTGGAATTCCTATTACATTTGTCTTCAAAGTTTAACAATACATTTTCTTAATAGACGATAAGCTAATGAAATATTTTTTCAATCTCAACAGGTGGGAGCAGAGACATCATAATCGACTCTGGCCGAGGGAGTGCAACGGTGTCGTCAGTAAAGCTCTTAGTCGTTTCTCTTCCGAGCCCAGTTGTGGAAAACCAACAAAGAGCTCGACGCCACCAAGCACTCGGGGCAAAACAGGTTTAGAAGCTCTTCGTGAACGAGGAGGTAACCTCGTCGTGATTAGAGAACCCGTTAGAGCCGGAAGATACACAAGATACAGCGAAGTTCAGTGCGAGTCAGTCCAGGCCCGAATTCGGAGGTTCCAAGTCCATGGCGGATCCTAAACTTCTTTCTGTATCTACCTCGGAGTCTGGTTTACGCAAAAAATCGCACCCTTGAACTTGGAACTGATTTTTGTGTGCACTATTCTCTGCACGTATCATCTAAGCAAGTTCAGATCGTCGCTAACGCTTTGCGTGCTCAATTTTGGCAGCTTGAAAACCTGTCTGGGGCCTCGTTACTTCACGAGGAATGGCGAACGTTCGGTTATTATTATTGTAAATAGGAATGCGTGCTCGGTTGTAAATAGTGTAACGAGTCTGATGAGATTGCTGAGCGTTTTGCCTCTGATTCTAGAGGAATTTGCTTGCGAAGATTGTAAATAGAGAAGACGATGTTTTCATTTTTAAGATACGGTGCGAGAGAGAAACGAGATAAATTTATACTCGGATCAGCGGGGCAGTTCAAGGTCTGCCGATCAATCGATAGACTGATTAACCGTCCCTCGAGAAGGCAATTTATATTTACGCATGTCTTTTTCGAAGTTCGCCGAATTTGACATTTTTTCATTATCGATCGTAGGCGAATCGGTCTGAAGATCCTGAGAAGAGAAATTTGTTATTGAAAAGTACAATGTCAAAAATAAACTGCCTACTGATAATCAAAAATTATTTAGCATTTTTTTTCTTAGTCCTTTAAAAGACTAAACTTTGAATTATTGTTGAACTGACTATAAAATTTACTTTTAGAGTTTTTCTTCTCAGATTCGTGTTCAGACTCAATGTGTTCAGCAGATTCACGCGTATCAAAATTTTACAACAATGGTGCCTTGAGTAAAAGTTAAGATTACATTCGCGCACAATCGTATAAATAGATCCTGAGGAAATTGGATTTAATTGGAGAAAACTTGGAACAATTTTTATCTAAACTTTTGCCAATTTTATTCGATTTTTTATCAGGAGATATTTACATATCATAGTGCCTAACCCTCTACCCTGCCTGCCAATGTAGATAAAGTTAAAGAAATTTATACATATAAAATTTTATTAAGAACCAATCAGTAGCCTTCCAGATCAATTAAAAAATTTTAGAGTTCCTTTTAGAGTTGATAACAATGCCGTGCCTTATTCGAAACACCTCTGAATTGTATCTTTGATAGAGGTTGAAATTATTGATAAATGATGAAAAATTTGAAAATTTTTGCAAATCTTCAAAAAGAATTGAAAGCTTAGGCGCTCTATTAGTGAACGCAGGTACGGCGAAAAAATTAACTGTAATATAGTCTCTATTTAATTTTTCGGTTAATTAAATTAATTGTCGCTTGGTGATGTGAAATAGGCGCGACGGCAAGACGCTTCGAATTCGTGACTGAGAATTGGTGATATAAGATGAGAACAGCTCGCACTACTTTGTAAATGCTAGTCATAATTTCGCGTAGCTTTCTCTATTCTCAACTATCAATTTTCTCAAATAAGAATTTTCGGTTTTGCGATTTTCCGAGATCTTTTCTGTCCCGAGAGGACAGACGCTTTCATTGGACGCTGAGCCAATGAATGAGGTGTGTCCTTTTTCGAAATAGATATAATAAAATATTAAAGACCCAAAAAATGTATTTAAAGTTTATTGTGAAGAATTTTTCAACGTTTCACGGAATGTTTTTTTTTTTGACACAAAAATCAAACCAGTTTTAAATGTCCCTTTGGCTTTAAAAAGAAAAAGAAAAATAGCTATAAAGAAAAATAAGGAAATAACTGAAATTTGTTTGTTTCTTTTAAATTGACAAAATATGACTTAAGATTCATTGACAACTTAATAATTAATTTTTTTTTCAAGCGCCAAAGAGAAGTTTTCTATTGACAAGCGGAACCTCGTGGACCGAAGCGCCATTTCACGAAATTGAACGATTGCAAGTCGGATACCCGTGTGATACTACTACGCACAATCAATAAATATTCGTGAGCGACGCTCAAAGAAATTAATTGTAAAATATTTTTTTTACAAGCCGAACGAAACTCGGTAATAGGATGAAACTTAGAGCGTTGAAATTAAGGGAAAAATGTTCAACTATGTATGATAGTTTTGATATTACGAGGAGAGTTGCGTGTCAGGGAGAGATCGGCTTTATTATATTTAGAGCATGAGGCGATTTTAATATTTATTAATTATTATATACTTAGATTGTCTTTATAAATATTGCTGATATAAACGTTGCTGATTTCCCTCGACTTTGATGCGCTTCTCTCATCGAGCTATTAAATTATCATACTTATATAATTATTATTATCGTCGTCAAATTTTTGAAGTTAATGTTAATTAGTTGAAAATTTGCCTACGCAATAAGGCTACATTTGTAAATATTAATGCTGAAAATAAATACTGAGCTTCATGCTCATTGATTGAATAGAGGTGGATTATTGTTTATAAGACAAAACTTGTCAATACGACACTACTTAATACGAATATTATTAGTATAAAGTCTCGCGTGAGTGTAAATTCATCGCGTACATTCTTCTCATTCTTTTTAATCGACTAAATAAAAAATTGATTAAAAAATTGACAATGTCAAATAGCAAAAAAGAAGTAAAGCCTACAACATCAAGAAATACTGATCAAGGGTGAATCATGAAAAGTATTACTTGAAAAGTGATACTTGATCATAAAAGCAATTTAGATTTACTGCGTTTCTATTCATAACGAACATTTTCCGATTTTAAAAATTATCTAAACAGATAATTTTCATTAACAGAAAAAGTAAATATTCAGTGAAAAAATCTATTTTTAAAAGTAAGGTATATATGCGCAAAGTGCATACTTCACCTTTCATATAATTGCAGCTCTGAAATCCTTTGAGTCCAATTAGACTCTTTTTAGAGTCAAAATGCTGCCACTTTAAAAAAAGTATTAATTTTAACTCTTAAAAATTTAATTTTTACTCTCTTGGAGTCAAAATTAACTCTTTCAGAGTTAAAATTGACTCTTTCTTTAGAGTGGCTGCATTTTGACTTTAAGAATTTTAGAGAGTATGAGAAGCTTATAATTTCTTAATGATGATCCATCACTTTTTAATTGGTATTTTACACTAACGTACTTCTAAACAAAGACTAATATTATGTTGACATAAATAAAGTGAAATGATAAATGAAGTGAAAAGATTCAGTAAACTGAGCTGTCATAATACTCATTATGTTTTTATCGCATTCATGCATGTTTATTACTCACCAATATCCTATCGTACGAACTAGGGTTGTGCGAGTATAGATATTTGCTCCTTACAGAATTGATTAATGATATTAATTTATCATTGAGAATCATGTACATCGAAAAGAAAGTATATCAAAAAGAATGTACTCTTATTTACAGGAAATTAAAAAATATAATTAAAAATGTCTACACTCTTATTTACAGAAAATTCAAAATATAATTCAAGATGTTTTTCTCAACCAACTAATCTTTTTTGCTAGAAATATGCGAATTCAGGAGATCACACTTGCAAATTACAAAATTTCTGCAACAATAAATGTATCACTACTAGGAATGTTGCACGTATCATTGCAATCGTTAAGACATGAGAACAGAATATCTGTTATTTCTGAATAGTGAGCATGCCAAAATGGCATCCTGAAACATTTTGATCGTATGGATTTGATATCAATAATTGACATATCAGTAGACAATTTAGAACATTTGAAAATTCCAATGAAAGATGACGGGATACCGATATCATAAAAGTTTTCAACTTGTAAGAATGAGCGTACTACAAGTTGAATATCGGTATGATTCTCCATGAGAATATTCTCAATGAAAAACACATTATTATCATATCATACGCAACAATTGTTGGTTTGTTTCACTGAAAGCATTAAGTCTTTCAGTAAAACTTTTCGATACTGTCGAAAATGTGAGTGCGCTCTAAGAATCGGCCCTGACCGATACTCATGCAGTAATTTTGGGAATGCAGGAGCTTTTGATTTTTTTTCAGAGTTTTCTTTCTCCTTATGTCTACGATAGATTTGCTCCAGTTGTTTTCTTGGGTTATTTACCGCTTTCCGAAAAAAAATGTCATATTATTCTCAAAAGGGAACGCGGAATAATCGTTAACAGTACCGAAATTCCTTACATCAGTGGCAAGATGTCTAATACAGTGCACATTATATGACGTAAATGGATCACCATAACATTGTATACCCGTTTCAACGAAATTATTTAAAACTTTTTCGGTGAACTGAATATTATGCTCGGTGAAAATTTTTATGCTAACGCTATGTATTCCACTGTGTAAAAGAAGAAAATTCAAATATGCATCACTAGATATTACTCCATGAAATATCACAATTCCGACGTACAAAAGGATTTGACGAAACATGGTGGCCTTATAATGTTTGTACATTTCTATAGGTAATAACTTGCGCGAGAATTCATCGGGGCAAAAAAGTGTTATTATTGATATTCTGCTAGATATTTCATTTATATTTTTGGAATCAATTTTTGTCCACCATGAGAATTTTCCATCGACCAAGCCCATGCACAATCTCCTCATTAAACTTAGCAGAACCAGGTGCATATATTCAAAGGGAATTTGCTGGACAATATCATCCAAAAGCTCTTCTAATACACTTGAGCATTCTTTAAAATGTTCATCATCTTTTGATCTAGCAACATACTCTTCATGAGTTCGAGGTAAAATCAGATAATTATCAGGATCAGGATATACCATGTTTCTTTGATCTGCACAATGTACATCAGATATTTTACATTTTGAGCATGGATACGTTGCCATGTGGCCTTTATGATTGAGAGCAAATGCTCTTGCAAGCGCATCGGCTATAAATGCTCGAAGAATGAAAGGAATGATTGTACTTTTGAATTTAATTCCACCAATCGCTTTCGCTGAACGAACGTCTTGAAAAAAATATGAAAAAAATTCATTTGCATCTTTTGGTTTAGCGTTTCCACAATAGACTCCAATTACAGCCGTACTAATTTTGGGCACATTCACTATTCGACATCGAATAGGCCATAGTTGAGTTAACCCCGATCTGTACTGAAGTCGATGACTAAAGTTTCTGGCACATAGTGGGAAGGAGCTGCAGACAAAATTCCGTGCACTGCACTTTCAAAACCTAAATGCAGATATTGTCCTGGAGGGAGATCTACCACAGGGGCTGATTCAGTAGGCGTGTAAAAAAAAGATCGAGAATTTTTCGGAAGAAAAGCTAATGAAGAATGAGATCTGAGAGTTTTTAGAATTTTGGTGACATGAGTTGGACATAAACTGATTTCAATGAAACACCCAGTGGGCACAAAGACATTGACATACTGAGAACGTCTTAAAAACATCATTTGGACTGACATGGACGTCGTTAAGGATGTCTTTAAGACGTCATCAGGACGTCAATGTCTTTGTACCCACTGGGTACGCCCACGCGTAAAACCCCAAAACGACATTGCTATCTCGGAAATAAATTAAAACAAATATAAGAAATAAAAATAGAATAATTCAGCGAAAAAATAGAAAGGATCTTCGCCACAAAATACTCAGACAGCGCGGCAAAGACCATTTCTACTAACACGGTGAATATCGCGTGATGGGGACTCGGAGAAGCGCGGAAACTATGAAAGCGTTCTCCACGCATCTCCCAACAAAAGGGTTCTTCCCTCACCACGCAAACCTTTTGGACCCCTAGAGTATAAAAGAAGGCCTGCACGACGAGAAATCGTCAGATCGTTTGGGGGTGGCATACCACCTCTCGAACAGCTAATCTGTGGCATACTAATAGGACCCAGCACCCCGCCTAGAGGCATACCTCTAGGTGCAACTGGCAACAACCGAGTTGGCATACCTCTCGGCAACGCTGGAAGTCCGGGCTAGTGGCATACCAATTAGCTCCGGCGCACCCCTCACATCTAGTAGCCTACCGTTAGGCGCAACACCCGAGTAGCATACTGCTCGGCACCACTACACCCCCCTCCCCACCCGTTTTCGCACGATCTAAGACTCTCGAGACCTCAGGCTACCTGCTCTGATCCTAATTTACTCACAATAGTCAGTTTGCACTTTTTGGCATTGTTAAGCGACGCGAACCTCTGGCGTCTCTATCTTTTGTAAATCTGATTTTTCTCTTTGAATAAACGATATCTTAATTCCCACAAAAATGGTGAGCCTTTACTCAAAAAATCCTACTCCCCTCTCCTCCTATTTTCCTTTCTCGCCCTCTCAGACTTCGCTCTGCTCCCCTCTCCTCACTAACGGTCAAATCCTGCGCAAGGATTGATATCAACATGTACAGAATGAGGCAGTGGTCGCAGATTTGAAACGAGACGTATTTGACACAATGAAAGGTCTGTGTCCGTGTGAAATGAGTAGGAGACCGTAATGGTTGCGCGCGCAGCAAATTCTCCTCTTCTGAGTTTGAAAACCCGAGGATGTACGATTGCCTTCGGAAAGCTTCGGGCGGTCTATTTATATCTCCTCCTCTCCTCCTCTCCTCATCTCCTCGATTCACATGTGAAATTGAAGAAATGATCGATTTTACTATTTCGATGCGTTTTGATGTTGAGGTTAGGTTTTTCAGGTGGAGAATATTAATATTAATACCATTATATATATTAATAATGTTAATATTAGGATTATATTATAATAGAATAGATTATAAT
>UCOH01004792.1:0-19825 GCA_900474275.1 Synergus japonicus
TATATTCAGCAGAACGCCGTCGTTATTATGAAGAAAAAAATCATGTTCGTTTTTTAATCTTAACTCTATTGCGTCAGGATACAGTGTGAACTATCCAATTAATAATAAAAAATGTTAAGCAAAAAAAAAATCCATTTTTTGAACAGAAAATTTTTTTTACTTTTTGACTATTGTTATTAGAATAAATAATTACGCAAAATGCGGATTATTTTATAATTTTGCTCTTATGTGTAAACAATTACACACATTTCGAAAAACAGTTTGTTCAAATCCATAAATTTTTAACAAACTTATGCGCGTTTCAAAAAAAAAGTTCCTGTGAGATACGAAAAAAAATTGATTTTTAGAGCAAAAACAATAATGTCGAACAATTATTGAATTTTTGTTATTTATTTATTAGAATATGGCGTAATAATCACACCATATCACGTGAAAGGGTGAAAATGACCTCGGATTCAGCGACTCCAAAAATTTCTTAATAAAATAGTGATTTTCTCCAATAAAACGGTTTTCTCATTTTAACCTTGATTTTACCTTCATCCTGACCTAATGATATATGATATATTTATTTATTATATATTTTATTTATTTATTTACTTATATATTATATATTTTTTCATAACATAAAAATTGACAATTCTACTTTCGATGCCTTTATAGCTGGTTGAAAGTAGCAGTTTCAATCCTAGGATTGAAAGTACAAAACAACTGAAGAGAAGGCATCAAAAGTCGAATTTTCAATTGATGTTATGAAAAATAGTATACGTGACATGGGGAGAGGCGACAATTTCTTTCGTGTGATATCTGCCCTCGTTAGGCTCGGGCAACTAACTTTACACTCGTGAAATTGTCGCCTTTCGCCCCTTGTCACGTAATATACAATTTAAATGTCTCGAACACTCGGAGCTTCACATACTGAGTACATGAGTTTCGTGGATTCAGCACATGAAGTCTTTGTTATGAAGGATAACGCATTTATATTAAATAATTAATTTATTTATAACCTGTATGATTCATCTATTATAGTAGCAATAAATACTGTTAATAAACGATAAATTATAAAAATTCAATATATTAATCATAAAAGCTAAGCATAGAAATGTCATAAAGACCGTAGGCAAGGAGAGCAGGGGCGCACAGTATTCGATTTAAAAAAAATGTACAAAATGAAATATTTCGTGATCGAAAAATGATAGAGACACGACTCAAATGGAATTTTAAAGCGGAAATAATTGGCAACAAAGGAAAAATAGCCCGGTTCATGAAGATAAAAATTTTGACATTCATATTCAAGGTCATAGTTAACATTTTTTGAAAAAATGATTTTTCAGGATTTTAACACTTTTAACAAAAATTTTTTAATACGAAGGCTTTTTGGGATAGCTCTTTTCACGAAAAAAAGAATATTGGCTTGAAAATTTATATTTTTTCAAAAAGATTAAACTTTGAATATGAACCGGGCTATTTTTCCTTTTTTGCCAATTATTCTGCTTTAAAATTCCGTTTGAGTCGCGTCTCTATCATTTTTCGATCGTGAGATATTTCAGTTTGTACATTTTTGTGAAAAATCGAATACTGTGGGGCGTGTTATGCCGAAAAACAGGCTTATAACATTTTATTAATTACACTTCATGTCGTCAATTTACAAATGCAACATTAAAAATAAATGAAATCCGCTGTGAATTTTGACAAGACCTGAAGTAAAGTGAAATTGAAAGTGAAATTACAGAATTGCATCTCTGGAATGATGAAAAAATAAATGTTCATTTGATGAGAAATAGGGATTATATGTTGAAGTTGCTTTTATTATGTTGCCTTTTAGTTACTCTATGGTGTAATCTGATTTAAATATCGTCACTAGTGCCAGGAGTATCATTAGAAGTTTTATTTGTAAAATAAGGCATACATTAATCTATGTGTATTATAATTATTTTGTCTTTCTTTCTTATTCTCAAGTTATTATTATCTGTATAATCAATTACTTTATATGGGCCTTTCCATGATTGTTCCAATTGATTTTGTTTTGTATTATTTAGAATTTTTACTAAATCTCCAGATTTATATAAAACATGGTTTCGAGTAATTTCCTCGTAATTTCTTTTCTTTGACTTCTCAATTTCGACTTGAATCCTTTCTTTTGCCTTTTGTAATATTGTTTCATGTTTCGTCTTCCTTTTTCTAACAAATTCTTGATATATTAACGTGCGGAAGTTTGCCAAAGTCGAAGGGATGTTTGGTTTTCGTCCGAACGTTAATTCAAATGGTCACATGCCAGTTTATGAATTTAATATTCTCATCCCATTCTCTATTATTATCAGCAACGCTTGTTTTTATCAAGTTTTTGGGGGATGGAATGCAGTAATTTTAATATGTTGAATGTTTAATACTTCTTCAAATTGCTGCATTAATTCTGCTAAAAAGTTTTGGCGTTGGTCGCTCAATATCGTCTTTGGCGCTCCAAAGATATAAATATAATGTTCAATTAATTCCGTGATGATGGATTTTGTGGTCTCATTTTTCATAGGAATTAATATTGTAAATCTTGTTAAGCGATCTTGTAGGCAATAAGTATATACTTACTACCTTTAGTTGTCACTGGGAGAGGTCCGAAAATGTCCAGTGCTATTTTTTTATTTGGGGCCATCGGAATATCAGGTATTATGGCTTCCGTCTGATTCCTTATTTTGGTTGTTTTTTGTAGTTCACATATAGGACGTCTTTTGACTAGTTTACGACGTCTTTATCCATACCCAACCAAAGTCCTAGTTTTTTGGCTTGATCCATGGTGTTCTTTTCTCCTAGGTGGTTGGAGTGTGATTCTTTGAAAATTCTTTCTTTCTCGACTTTCGTTAATTCGCGTTTATTGCTAAAGCACATGTGAATCTGTATGTCTGGATACAAATTTGATAAGAATTCTAACATCTTTTGTATAACTTCTTTCTCAGGGAGGATTATGAGTGGATCATTGAACGTTAATCTAACTATTATCAGTTTCCTATCCACAAACTCGTCTATATACCAGCCAAGTTTTTTTAACCAATTTTTTTCGTCATAAGGTGGTAGATCTTCTTTGCTAATTTCTTTCCAAAGTTTTGCTATCGCATTCGGTCTAGTTTTTGTCTTTCCAAATGTTGGTTGTAACCTCTGCTGTCTGAAATCTGTATATAGTTGCTCTTGGTTTGGAGAGTCTGAAGTTGTATCTGAGTGACTTTCCGATGGATCTCTTGATTCAGCTTCATGATCGCTATCCACTTTATCAAGGGCTTGAGACAAAATATCTTCATTCTTTATCGGAAAAGTCGTGATAAACAATCAGCTACTCTATTTTCTCTATCTTTGACATACTCGATTTCATAGTCGTACTATTCCATTCGTAACCTCCATCTTAATAGTCGAGAGCTTGGATCTTTAACATTATGAAACCAAACTAAAGCGCGGTGATCTATCTGAATCATAAATTTATTACCGAGTAAATATTGTCTTAGTCGTTTCATTGCCCGAACTATGACAAGTAACCCTTTTTCTGAGGTGGTGTAATTTTCTTCGGATTTATGCAATGTTCTAGAAATGCATAAACATGGATGTTCATTTTGAGATAATACTGCTCCGAGTCCTTGGTTAGAAGCGTCGTTTGTTAACACAAATTGCTCTTTAAAATTTGGGAATCTTGATACTTGTGCTGATGTTAATGCATGTCTAAGATCGTAGAATGCTTTTTCACAATTAGGTGTCCAATCGAAAATAGTGTCTTTCTGAGTGAGTTTTGTCAGGGGTCTGGAAATACTAAAGAAATTCTTTAGGAATTTTGTGTAGTATCCAGATAATCCAAGAAACGATTGTACGTCTTTAACAGTCTGTAATTTATTAAGATTCTTTTTTGCCTCTATTTTAACAGGATTTGGTTTAATACCTTCTGCTGTAATCAGGTGTCCGAGATATTCAAGTTCTGGCTTTAAATATTCGCATTTTGTTGGTTCCAGTCGTAGTCCTAATTCTTTAATTCTTTGTAACACAATTTCTAGGTTTTTATTATGTTCCTGAATGGTTTCTCCGAAAATGACTATATCGTCTATATATATATATATATAAAACAGTTTCGACCTATTAAACCATTGAATGCTCTATACATCATTTGTTGGAATGTTGCTGGTGCATTCTTAAGTCCTAATGGCATTCTGTTATATTCAAAATGACCCAGTGATGTTGAAATGGCAGTATAATTTTTACATTCTTCCTTCATTGGGATTTAGTGGAACCCTGCTGAGAGATCGAATGCAGAAAAGAATTTCGATTTTCCTAATTTATCCAATATATCATCTATCAGAGGTAGTGATTATGCATCTTGGTCAGCGTCCTTGTTAATTTGTGCGCAGATGGACTCAAGTCTTCCGCATGTCTGTGCCATAATAAAATCTAATAAGATATCTGGTTGAGAGCAGCGTAGTTTAGCTCTCTTGACACTTTTGATAAAATCTTCGACTCCTATATCATCTTATCCGTTTAGTATGGTGATGGTGTCGAGGATATCTTTTGCTTTTAATGTTTCTTCCTCTGTTATTCTTTGCTTGTTCGTGTTTTCTCTTTCTCTTCTTTCCAATAATTGTTGATTTTGTCGTCTTCGGGCTTCGATTGTCCTCTGTTCTTTGTCTTCTTGTTCAACTGGAAGGACTTCATCTGATGCAGCATCGGGGCTGTCCATCAGCACTTCACCAGAAAATCCTAATTTTTTTGCCAAAATGGAAATTTCTGCTATTCTATTATCATTTTCCTGCTTTAAGGTACTTTGACCGATGGAGATAGCCTCTACTTTGGCTAATAGTTGCACAAAAAGTTCGTTCGTTGACAATGATTCAGAAGACTGAGGAAGGGTTGGAGATTGAGAGTGAGACATATTTGCGGTGGTAAATGGGAAAAGTATTTCGTCCAAAGGATCGTCTGACCTGTCTGTTTCGTCGGTGGCGTATTCGCGCGGAATTCGGTTAGATTCAGCCAGTGTAAGATATTTTTTCCTACATGATTTTTGAATGTGTGCTTATTTCTAAGAATGTCGGATTATAGATTCTAAACGCGTTACAGTTTTCTTTGTGTAATTTTGGACTTGTGTCCTTTAATACTTCAGAATGCAGTATATCGTTCTACTACAATTTACTGATTCTGAAGGTAGTGTTATTTAGTTTATTGACGAGTGGCAGTGCTCTGGAACACCAGGAGTATACCAACGATCTTAAAATCTATCTTTGACTCACTGTGATCGCTTGTTTCTACGATATCCAGTTCAGTTTCCATGGACAGCTGATGCTGGTTATCCAAAACTCGATCGGCTGATAGCGTACTATGGCAGCTGCTAAAGGTCTTCGTTTCTGGGCGAGGTTATTGGGCTGAAGTTTCATACGTCTAGTTTGACGAATTTTTTTAAATATTTTTTTTAGCTTTATTGGATCCTAAATATGCAAAAAAAGTTAACAAACCCAATTTATCTTAATTTATTTAAGAGATATACACAATAAAACAGTAAATTCAAGAGGAAAATCCATTTTCAGACTAAGGAGAAAAATTGTGCATTTTTTGGCCTCTGTACAATATATGATACAATCACCAGGTATAAGAAAAATCCATTTTTAATTTTTTTTCGATCTTCGCACAGACGTTAATTACGAGGAATTACGCACTTATAATGACGTATCGGTCGCAAAAACAATTGTGCAATTTTTGTCATCTGTACAACATATGACAGAAACACCAGGTATAAGAAAAAACAATTTTTAATTTTTTTCGATTTGCGGACGGACGTTAATTACGGGGAAGAAATAACATCTCAATGGTAACGAATTTCGCAGTGATGGAACAAATTTTCAAATAATCCTTTAAACAAAAATAATTTACAAATCCAATTTTTGTCTTTTTAGAAAAGTAAAAACTTCATTTTGTCAACATAAGAATGATTCTTGTACAGATACGTCAATATAAGTACGCAATTTCTCGTAATTAAAGTCCGTCCGCAGATCGAAAGAATTAAAAATGGATTTTTCTTATACCTGGTGTTTGTATCATGTGTTCTACAGAGGCCAAAAAATGCACACTTTTTCTCCTTAGTCTAAAAATGGATTTTCCTCTTGAATTTACTGTTTTATTGTGTATATCTCTTAAATAAATTAAGATAAATTGGTTTGGCTAACTTTTTTTGCATATATAGGATCCAATAAAGATAAAAAAAATATTTAAAAAAATATGCCCGCTTACGCGGGCACATTCTTAAGTACACGTCGCGCTTCGCGCTCCGTGTTGCGACGCTTGCGCCCTTTTGGCGCTTGCGAACGTTGCGACGTTTGCACCTATTTGTTTTTAAATTACTACAAAATGAAATGGAATGCAAACGAAAGCTGATTTACTTAAGGTTTTATCGACCTTAAGGAGCACATTCTCATCAGGGCACTCGCGCTTCGCGCTCGGCTTTGTTTAACAATATTTTTCATGATTAAAACGAAAACTTCATCCTGTTGACAAATGGTTCAAGGGGAACTTGTAGATCTTTTTAAGACCAATAATTATGTTTCTTATCATTTTCTCTGTATCTCGCGTTATTTGGCTCAAAATTTTAATTAAAAATTTTTTAAGGAAATTCAAAAAGTTATTATACCTATCCTATAGAGTGTTCAAAAAGAAACATTTTTCATCTTTAGACTTTTTTTCATATCGTGCGTTGTTTGACTTCTAATTCAAGTTTTATTTCATTTTTTTGGATTTTCAAAATATTATAAGTCTTTCAATTTTTTTTTAATCCAAAAAAGTCATTAAGAAAAATTGTTCGTCTTTTTGAGTACTACGAACATTCGTCATTAGAATTTTTTAATTAAAAAAAAAGTGGATTCAAAAATTTTGAAAATGCTCCAACTTTTTAAATTTTTATCCAAAATGGCTGGCCAACGAACTTTACCTTCATTTTAGGACACTAAAAGAGTATACCAAAGAACAATCCAATCGGTCAATTCTTTCGAAAGTTATCGTGCTAACAAACTAAAATCTACAGATAGACAGACATACAGACAGACACATTCGTAAAAACATGTTTTTCGGGTTCAGGGGGTGCCAAAGTGTGGACATTTGATGAAAACTGGGGGGGTCAAATTTTACATAAATCTAATACATTCTCTCTGATGAGAATGTAAAAATTCGTCAAACTAGACGTATGAAACTTCAGCCCAATGTTCAAAAGATAACTAAATATGTTTATTTACAAATTGCATTTATATTTGGCTTTCATTACAAAATAGGTTACCGACAAACAAAACGTAGCTCATATGATGAAAATGATTTTAATTAACAATAGGTGGATGGAAAATAAGAAATGTGAATCAAGTTCAATACATTGTCTGTGGTGACATTTATGTTATGTACAAAAGCACAATTTTTACCATACATTGAGGTTTTTCCCCTACAATTAATTATTCAAAACTTCCTCCGTGGCTATGGTTTTGACTATCAAAAACGTCTTGCGGATCTAAAAATATATATGGTCAAATTAATTTTCATAAATACATATTAGATTAAGGGTGCTGGATCCAACTTCTTACCTCAAAATTAAATTTTCTTATTTTACTCAAAAAATACATATTAGAATTAGATATCTTTTCACTCTCTAGACAGACTCTTTTTTGAGATAGAAATAATAAGGGTAAAGAGCGAAAAAACTTGGGTCCAACGCCCTGAATATTAGCTTTCAAGGAACTCACCGATTCATCACATATATCCCTTGATTAATTATTCATTATGGTTTTGCATACAGCTACTGAATTACGCTTCTGACCTTCAGGACATTGTTTAGCTGGTGCACGAATAATATTCCTACTCTCGAAAGTTATAGGCACCTGAATATTTCCAGGTATTAAATTTTGTGGTTCAACTTTCTTTATCTAATTAAATGAAATTAAATTAAATTAAATCATGTAAAATACTCATTTTCCAATATATACTTATAATATATTAAGGGCGTTGGATCCATGTTCTAGCCGTTACATCTGATTTCCTCATTTTACTTAACAAATATTTCTATTAGATATTTACATACTTATTTTTATGAAATGAATACCACTGCAAAGTAAAAAACATTCTAATTACGATATTAATGATATTATAAAATGAGGAAATTTTTTTTCAAGACGAGAATTTGGATCTAATACCCTTAGAAGTAACGAAATAAAAAGAAATATAAATTTGGAGGTAGAAATTTTCTATCTCTTCCAAGTATCCATTTTGCATCTCTAAAACACTATATCTTTCTATCCACGATTGTATCCCCGTGTCCGGTAATATCTATCTCTTCCTATCTTTCAGACTATCCCTGTGTCTGGTAATATATCTATCTCTTCCTATCCCTCAGTCTATCTCTATTTCCGGTAATATCTATATCTTCCTACATTGCTTCCTCATGGAGGAAGCTTTGTAATGGTGACCAAATCCAGTTTTCTAAAAAAGGTTTTTTTGAACATATTTCAAGGGGAATTTATAGTGCCGGATTTACGCAGAATGCCGCCCTGGGCAAAAATTTCAATTGCCGTTCCTTTACTAATGGATAATATGGCTCATCATCAATATAAATTGGAATTATATTTGATTATTACATCGAATATTTGGAGAAATAACATCGATTTCGTAACTGAAAATTGGGAATTTATATCAATATTCTTTTCTTTAACACGTGCACAAAAACTACGTGTTTTCGAGAGTGTGAAGCGAGCTGAAAGTTGCTATTTCCAGAGCAATGAAATAAACTGGGAAAAATATTCCTACCAAGGAAAAAAACTCTAGCTGAAGGTAAAAAAACTCGCGACAGTACTGCCTCTGGCGGAGAATCTTGTGGTCGTGCTATTCTAACATCTGGAAACTGCAACTTTCAGCTCGCTTTACACGCTCTCAAACACGTAGTTTCGTGCACGTTTTGAAGAAAATATCGTGTGCAACTTGGGATACATAATATACTATTAAAAAAAAATGTAGTCTCCCGGAATTTGTCGCCCCAAAAAATTTGCCGCCCTGGACAGTAGTCCATGTTGCCCATGCCTAAATCCGCCACTGAGAATGTATCTAATATGATGGTCTGAAAAATTGTCCAGATGTGTGCGCGTGTGTGTGTCACGATACAGCAATTTCTTGAAAACGCGTAGAGATAAATTGATGACATTTTGCATAGTTATTCCACTATATACCTAGTTGAATTTCTTATAAGGGTTTAACAAAATACTTAATTTTACAAGTTTTATGTGCTTTTATCATTTTAGTGAAATTGATTTTTCTACTATAACTTTTAGAAAAATCAAAATTCAAAGAAGATATAAAAAGAAAAACGATTCCTTATGTTGAGACGAATAGATTGACCTACAAGTTTAATGCATTTCATTGAGAAATAAAAAAGTTATGGTTAAGGGATTAGTACCAACGTTTTCACCTTTTTTTTTAAAGAATGTTTTTATCAGATTAAAATTTATATTACAAATCCTAACTTTCCACACATGATTATAGATATAAAAGACTATTACAAAAAATTTTTTTTCTTTTAATAATAAATCTGGCTGGTATGGCTGCCGGAAGTTATCAATTTTAAAAACTGGCGTGCATGTTTCAGAGAAAACTATTGGACCTATCGGGCTGAAATTTGGATATGTTGTTCTACACATGTGTCGCTATCGCATCAACCAGAATAAATGAAATCCGAAAAAAAAAATACAAAATTGCCGATTTGAAGATTTTTCACCTTTTTTTAATCGTAAATTGTTTTTAAAAAAGGCTAAATATTAAACAATAATTATTATTCTGGTTCATGCGATAGCGACACATGTTTAGCATAACATATCCAAATTTCAGCCCAATCGCTCCAATAGTTTTTTCGGAATCATGCACGCCAGGTCGAAAAACGTTGTTTCGAGAAAAACGTGTTTAGTTTTTGATCTAAAATACAGGGTGATCCATTTTAATCTACATGTATCTTCTAAAATACTTTATTTACGAAAGAATGGTTTAGACAAAAGTTGACCAGGATCGAGAGGGCCATTTAACTGTACCATCAATTTTGACCTTTCTATGTCCATCTCAATGACAATCAACACCATTCAATCTCTACTTCTCTATCTTTTTCTATCTTTTATCTATCCCCATCTATCTCTTTCAAAAAGAAAAGTTTAGAAATAGGCTCAGAGAGAAATCAGAGGATTGAAACACATAGCAGTAAATGTCGATTGACAAGGAAATATAAAGAGATAGATGAGAATACGGAAGAGATTTAAAGGTATAGAAAAGTCGAGATTGGAAATTTTGAGAGAAAAAGAAAAAGATTGTAGCGAATTTTGATTTACAACAAGATAGAAAGGTATAGACGATAATAGGAGAGAGATCGACAGGAATAAAGAAGTGGGCGTTAAATGAGATAAGAGAAAATTGTGATTGACAAGGAGACAGAAAGGGATAGACAAGAATGGGCGAGAAATAGGAAGGGATATGAATGTGGGTATTAAAAGAGATACGCGTGGATGTGGATGGTAATGGAGATAGAAAGGGAGAGAAAACTGGAGTTTAAAAGCGAATTGAGATGGACAAGGGATTGAAATAGAAAGGGATAGACAGATATATACAGAAATAGAATGAGATAGGCGTAGGTAGGGATTGGACAATTGATATAAGAAAAACTATTTTTCTAGATTTCACACAAAGAAAGAAAGCAAAACTGTACCTCGGAATCAATATGATCTGGGAAATAAATTTTGTCGTTTTTCATGTACATTGCATTCGTGGATTGAATAAAAACAAAAACAAGGAAAAGAATCGCAATTTTTTGACCAGACATTTTCAAATGCTTTAAATTCTGAATAATAGATATAATAAAACTTGGAGACTCGACAATGTATTTTTGAGAAAAACTGTGAAGAATCTTCTGTAATTTTGACTGATAGCGGAAATAACCGACCTTTATAAATAATCCGACTGGGAATTAAATTCAGAATCATGAACAAAGAAAGTGATGATTCGTCGCAATAATCAATGCTTATCGCCCTATTTCTATTGAATTATTCATTTCTCTAGCATCAAAAATTGATAATTTATTCTTAAATACACTTTCAATGTTGACACGTTACTATATGTATATACTATTTGACAACCTATTTTGATTGAAAAATTAAATGATGAATTCATTTCGTTTTATTTACATCTTTATTGACGTCTGTTATTGATGTCTATTCTTTGAAGTCTGTTCTTTGATCAAAATATTGGACACGTATTTTTTTATTTAGACATGATACGCAATCTTTTCAAGTTACAAGTGTTTAACCATGTGGAGTAGAAAAAATTGAGGATTATTTAAAATCTTCCAATTCGTAAACAACTGCTGATAAAACATTGAAATTTTTAGGTAAATTCCACGATTACCTACATTTTGCTTTTAGCAATTAATGAAAAAAATTATTAATTTTTTTACTTTTAATATAATAAATATGAAATTATTTTAAATAAATGGCATTTATGAAAAATGAAATTCATAAAAATTGTTCTTTTAATTCTTTATAGTTTTGAGAATATTTCCTATAAATTTCAGAGTGAACTGTTGAGTATTTTTAATAACAAAAATTATAAACAAATTCCAAAATTAGTCAATTTGACTACCCAGGCGCGTCGAAAAAAGAAGCTTTTCTTTGTGAATTTTCTCTTGAGTTGTATGTGGTGGATAACAAAAATTTTAGGGCTTTATTATACATATACTAAAGTTCTTAACAATATCTTTTATTTATGTATTTACAACAAAATGACGTCGTTGCAGTACAGGAAACGAAAATAATAAATTTTTGTAGGATGAAATCGGTGTACATCATATCTCGCTAAATTTTTGTCCGATTGACTTGAAATTTTAATTTTAATTTAATTAATTTTCAATTGTTGAGAACTTTAAGGGCATGTATTACTTACCCGATCCCTACCTTACCGACATTTTTTTCTCTGTAACGCTAATATGCTAATGTATGTTTGTCTAGTCTTAAATTTTTGTAAAAATAAAAAAAATTTTTTTGAACAAATTTTTTTTTAATGTTAAAATTTAGGACCAGACAAACGTACCTTAAGGCTTTAGCTTCAAATATATAAATTTTCAATGTGGTATCTCATTAAAGGCGTTGGATAATCGGGACTTTTTTCGGGTGCCCCCCATTTTCATCACGGCCCTGTCCTCTCAAACGCATGAGAAAAGATATGGCGAGTGTGAAACACACAACTTGAATGTTTTTTTATAGACACAACAATGACTGTAAATAAAAAAAACGCATTGTAAATTGTAAATTGTAATTGTTTGTACTAGCAAATTTCAGTCAGGTTGACGAAAATTTTGTAAGTGTTTTCCTCTCTTTTCGCTCATCGGGTCGTGAAATTCGCATCGTAATAATAAAGTTTATTTCCGTCAAAAATTTTTTACAACGCGTTTTTTGTATTACAGTTTATGTTGTGTCTATAAAAAAAACATTCAAGTTGTGTGTTTCCAACTCGCCATGTCTTTTTCCCGGCATATCTTCATGCTTCCCCTGCCCCCCTTCCTCAACACCTGTCATCTTGCATCGTCTAGTTGACGAAAATTTTGTAATTGTTTTGTAAGTGGCAGATATAAATAAAAAAATATTAGTGGTATGAAAAGATTGAAATGATTATACAAGGACAGATATGGATAGAAGAATAATTATTGAAAAGGATGAGGTTTTGGTTTTTTTTCGAGAGAGAAAAAAATACAACTAAATGTATGAGAGTGATTCAAAAAAGGTAGATAGACTTGATAGTATACTTCAAGAGATATCCCTGTTGGAAGGAAAAAGATAGATAGTCTATTTGTATCTTTTTCAATATTCAGGATTAAGGTAGAAAGGGAAAATGTATTCAAATATATCCATGCTAATCTATTTTTATCTCTACAATAATCTCTTTCCTTTTGAATCTCCATCTTTGTATCTTTCTGTATCCTTCGTCTATCCACGCCTATCCACGTCTAAGAACGCCTATCAACGCCAATTTTATCCTATCCCTTTTGCAATCCATGGATGCAAACTGTACATTTGGGAGGGATAGAAAATTTCTAAAATCTTTATTCTTTTCTATCTTTTTACTTCCAATCGGGTTAGGAAAGGATTGAAATGACTCTACGAGGATAGAGATGGATAGAATCGTAAATATTGAAATGGATATACATTTGATAGTACACTTTAAGAGTAGTATGGCACCTGAATATTTCCAGGTATTAAATTTTCTGGTCCAACTTACTTTGTCTAATTCAATCAATGTAAATTAAATCATGTAAAAATCTCATTTCCAAATATATACTTATAAAATATTAAGAGCGTTGAATCCAAGTTCTAGTCATAAAATATGATTTCCTCATTTTACTTAACAAATATTATAATTCGATATTTGCACATATTTATGTTTAAGAAATGAATACCACTACAGAGCGAAAAAATTCTAGTTATGGTATTTGTCATGTAAAATAAGGAAATTTATTTTTAAAACGGGACTTTGGATCTAATACACTTCAGACCATTTATCAGTTATTCGATCCATGCCATTTCTATATTAATTGAGATAAAAATACTTTAGCATATTTATTTTAATTTGAGAAATTTTAACTTGATAACTTAATAAATGTACAAATGGCATGTAAAGATAAAAATTCAGGTAAGGTAGGAATACAACAATAACTGATTAAAGGCTATGTAAGACTTAACCGGTCCCTATTTTACCGACATTTTGTTCTTTGCAACTCTACGTCTACATTTATTGAGATATAAAATTGAGAATTTCTAAAATTGAAATCAGAGTGCCCACTGGGACGTCTACATTTATTGAGTTATCAAATTGAAAATTTTAAAAATTAAAGTTAAAGCATTAAGGTACGTTTATCTGGTCCTAAATATTGACATTTATAAAATAAAAATTTGTTTCAAAAAAATTTTTTTTATTTTTACAAAAAATTTAAGACCAGATGAACATATCTTAGCATATTTTCTTTAATTTTAGAAATTGTCAATTTGTTATCTCAATAAATGTAGACGTAGCGTTGGAGAGAAAGAATTTCGGTAAGATAGGAATCGGGTAAGTCTCATTATAGGAACTTGGTACCGCGGCGTTTATCGGCATTTCCTATAAAAATATATCTATATGTCTATAGATATATGTATGTAGAGGTAACTAAGGTTCACTAAAATACTTCATGTAATTAACAGTTCTTTATTAATTAACTAACGCCTTGCACACAGTTAATTGATGAACAACTGACTCTCACTATATCTCTGACCGAAGTGACAAAGTAATGAATAAAATATGGCGGTCGCTACGCAGAGCGAGGAGAGGGGATGACTTGCAAATTGTAATTCTCGGCCGTAGAACACAAAGTTGTAGTAGAAGGGAAACTCGATTTTTAGATTAAATGTATGATCCCTACAGTACTCCCACCAGAGTTTAATACAATTGAAAATTTATTAGACGACTAAACTGCTGCGTAGAAGAGATGTTTATACTATCATAAGTGAGAAAACATTTTCGAAAACAGTGTCATTAAGACATAAATTTTAACAATTGGTAAAATCTAGTAAGACTAAGTCAATGTTAAATCTATTATTTACATTATTTACAATTTAAATAGTTTACTAGATTGCCATAAAAATATAAATAAATATTGTTTGATGATTGTATTTAAATACTGAGAAGTAAGAGTTTGATGAGTTAAAATTTTGTGCATACGTGCATGTCAAGTTAAAAATATTACATTAAAAGTATATGAATGTTGTTTGTGATCACATGTTGAATTGTCGACAAGTATGTATATGAATCGAAGTAATAATAGTTTTTGCATTTGGTATAAAATTGGTCGTAATTGTTATGGTATAACAAGTTCTCGTAGAATTGTCGATTAAACTTGTTTATTAAAAAGCTCTTAGAAAGAAAAAAGTGACTCTAGACATACATTCGATGCAAGGCTAAAACAGACTAAGATCTAGAAAAGAAAGGTGCTCTCAAGATTTGAGAGTAGCCAAGAGCAGGGATGGGCCGTCTCCGATTGGCCACCAGGCTAAAGGCAGACCCGCGACGAACTACTTCAATACTTCCGCCGTTCTAGCGCGGTCCACGCTCTTTGACTCCAATATCTTCCCTCAGCTTGCAGAATCGGTCTCTCGGCAAGGCCTTTGTGAAAATATCCGCTTTCTGTTCTTCCGTTCGACGATACTCTATATTAAGTTCGCCAGCTTGAACTTTCTCTCTGATGAAGTGATAACGCACATCGATATGCTTCGTCCTTTTGTGAAACTCCGGGTTTTTCATGAGTCGAATGGCACTCTGGTTGTCCACGTGAATCGTCGTGGCTTCCTTGCGCGAGCATTCGATCTCAGAGAGGAGTTTTCGAAGCCATACCGCTTCTCGCGATGCAATCGACGTGCTCAGCGTCACGAGTTTTTGTCGTTGACTTGCCCATGTTATGGGACCTCCAGCCAGCTCGAACACGTACCCGGTTGTCGATCTCCTTGTCTCGACATCTCCTGCGAAGTCGGCGTCTGAGTAGCCCTCCAGGACCAGATCTCTTCCACCGCTTCGGTATTCTATTCCGTACTCGATTGTTCCTGCAACATACGTAATAATACGCTTTACAGCGCGCCAGTGTTGTTTGCCGTGTCGTTCCAGGAATCTGCTCACGAGGTTGACGGCGTACGAAATGTCAGGCCGTGACACTATTGACAGGAACATTAACGACCCAATTGCTTCCCTATAGGGAACGTTCTCGACCTCTTCTTCTTTTGGCAACAGTTTCAGCGTTGAGCCTGGATCACACGGCACGCTCATCGACTTCGCGTCGATCATCCCGAATCTCTCTAGAATTTTTCTTGCGTACGAGCTCTGGTGGATGAAGATTGATTTTCTAGTTCTATCTCGTTCTATTTGCATCCCTACAAATGAGCTCGCATCTCCGACCGTGATCTTGAAAGCTTCCTTCAGATGTCTAAGAACTGTTTCGATTGCTTTGGTGTTTTCGGCTGCAACCAAGCCATCATCAACAAACAGGGCCAAGTACACAGTACTGCCTTCGATTCGTCCGGTGAATATGCACTTGTCTGCACTGGTTTCTCGAAAATCATAGTTTTGTAGAAACGAGCTAAATTCTCGATTCCAACAGCGCGGAGACTGTTTCAGACCATATAAAGACTTGTTCAGTCGACACACCACATCTTCTGATGTTCCTCTTTCGGTTTCCAATCCTTCCGGTAATTCCAAGAAGATTTCTTCTTCGAGTTTGCCGTACAAAAAAGCTGTTTGTACATCAAACTGAGCCAATTCAAGATTCCTTGAAGCGACGATCGCGAGTAGAACTCTCAGCGAGTCGTATCTGACAACTGGAGAGAATGTTTCGAAGAAATCTATGCCCTTCTTCTGCATAAAACCCTTTGCGCATAGCCGAGCCTTGTAACGAATTTTTCCGTCCTCGACTTTGATTTTGAAGACCCATTTTGAGTCCACAGTCTTCATGTTTGTTTCTCTCTTCACGAGAGTCCAGGTTCCGTTTTCTTGATGTGAACAAAGCTCCGAGTTAATAGCCTCTTGCCATTTGCTCGACTCTCGACTTTCAAGAGCTTCCTGGTACGTTTCCGGAACGTTGTACTCAACCACGTTCGACTCGTATCTAGATGGTCTTCTTAGTTGGCTCCGATCACGGAGATTTCGACCGTTGTCTTGATACGCTTTCGATAGGTCTTCTTCTCGATTCTGAGCTCCGATTTCATCAGCATCCTCGAACACCTCGTCGTCATCTTCTTCCGCCGGAACTGGAACCGCTTCCTCGAGTTTCGGTAGAATTATTTCTTCCGTTTCGCCGCTCGATACTGGTGTCGTTGGTCCAATCGTCTCTCGAAACGTCACTTCCCGTGACACTGTGATTTTCTTCGTTATCGGGTCGAAAACTCGATAGTTCGACGAACTGCTCTCGTAGCCCACGAAAATCATCTTTTTCGCGCGAGCTTCGAGTTTCGTCAAATGTTGCTTTGGTGTGTTTACGTAGGCTTCCGATCCAAAAATTCTGAGATGCTTCAGATCCGGTTTCACACCAAACCACATCTCGTACGGCGTTGCTTGACTCTTTACACTTGATGCTCCGGCTCGGTTCATCAAATACACTGCTGTGCTACACGCTTCCGCCCAGAGAAATTTTGGAAGATTCTTCGCCAACAGCATGGTCCTCGCGCTCTCGATCAACGTACGGTTATCCCTCTCGGCTTTACCATTCTGTTGCGGCGTGTACGGGGCGGTAAATTCTCGTTGAATTCCTCTTGCGTCCGTATACTCTTCCATGGCACGATTCTTAAACTCGAGACCGTTGTCCGATCGAAGAATTCGTATCTTCCTGCCAAATTTGTTCTCAATCAGCTTTTCGAATTGCTTGAAGTTTTCTAGCACATCACTCTTACGCTTCAAGAAATACACGTGTCGAAAACTCGAGGCATCGTCCTTGAAGGTTAGTATGAATCAAGCCCCCCCAAGAGACTCTACGGACATAGGCCCACATACATCTGTGTGTATTACTTCGCCTGGGACCGTCTCAGCACGCACTCGAATTTTTCGAAAAGGTTTACGATGAGACTTTCCTTCTTGACACGAACCACAAAAATCTTCGTCACTCTGGGAACACTCGACTCCTTGTATCAAACCGTCATTCAGGAGCTTTCGCATTGCTCGACCGTTCACGTGTCCTAGTCTTTCATGCCATACTCGAGAATTGACTTTGCTGACGTTCGCTTCGTCTACTCTAGTCGCGCACTTCGTTTTAAACGCCATTCGATATATTTCGTTTCCTTGTGCCACACCGTATCCGACGACGAAATCTTTGTTGTCGATGCGAACAAGATCTCCGAGAAACAACACACCAAGTCCTTTCTTCGCGCACTCGCGAACCGAAAATAAATTTTTCGTCATGTCCGGGACATACAAAACATCTTCGATTCGTGAGGATTTCCATTTGCCGTGCACGTACTTCTCGATTTCAACGGTACCGACTCCTACTACGCGACACTTCTTATCGTTCCCGAGGGACACAGTGTTACCTTCGGATAACTCGCGAAAGTCTGACAGCCATTCCCGTCGGAAGGTAATATGGCGCGAGGCTCCGCTGTCGGTCAACCAGCTGTCGCGTTTGTTGGTAGCTAGCACCATTCGTACCACGTCGGTTGGTACACCCTCAGTTCCGCTCTTACCGACACTCGACGACGCTTCTCGACTCGCGCCCTCGACCACAAATGCACAGTCGCGCACATCATCGCTGCCACGATTATTTTCACGTTTTTTACCTCGACATTCTCTTGCAAAATGCCCGAGTTCTTTACATCTGTAACACCGCACTTTGTCCTTGTCCAATTTCTTTTTCATTCCTTCGTCACGCGAACTTGCTTTGTTTTTACCTTTAAATTTGTTCGTAGCCACGAATGCACTTTCGACATTGTCGTTCGCTGACAAGCGCGCTTCCTCTCGAAGCAATCGTTCTTCCAAGTTCTCTAGAGTCTGCATTTCCGGCGGTACATTATCCCACGCTGTTTGAAAATACGTGTACTTTGGCGAAAGACTCCCAAGGATCTTCGCCATTATAGTCGAATTAGACACGGTTTCTCCCACGTCGAGAAGCTGCGCTGCCATGTTGTTTACTTTCGAAACATGCTGCATGATAGAGTCGTTAGCCGACATCTTGTATTCGAATAGCCTCGTGGAAAGCAGCAATCTGTTCGACGCCGATTTCTGTTGATGGAGAACCTCCAGCTTCTGCCACATCTCGTGCGCAGTCTCGTAGATGAGTAACGGTCTCATCTGCGCTGGCTCGAGCGTCGACGACAACAAGAACATTGCCCGCGCATTTTCCACTACCCACGCTTCGAGATCCGCTGCGCCGGCCGCCGGTCTTGGCTTCGACCCGTCAACGACACCCCAGATACGATGCGCCACAAATAATGTTCGCATCTGAAACTTCCATCCCTGATAGTCGTTTCCGTCGAACTTCACGACACTCCTCGTTGAGATCGCCTCAGCCATCGCGGACTACCTTTTTTTTTTCTTTTAGCACCTCACACGCGATCGCGCATACGAGTCTCAAAGCCAATCCAGCCGCTGTTTTCAACGCCACGTGTCCTTCACACCTCGTTTCCTGATGGCAAAATTTTTTTACTTTCACAGTACACTCGAACTTCACAATATCATCCTAATCCGTGCCAGAGTCTTTCGCAATATCGACCAAATTCCTTTTCCTAAATGTCACATCCATTGCGCATGCGTATTGCGTCATATAGCGGAAAAATATGAAATGTCAAAAGCGTATGTATTGTATAGGTTAAATGTATGATAAGTGTTAAACTATTAAAGTGTATCATTTTTCAAAGAAGAAGGTACCTGATTAAAAAAATGGATAAAGAAAATAAAGAAAACTCTGTAAGTATAAAAATATTCAATAAATCAAAATTAATAAATTTTAATAAAAATTAATTAAATGCATATTCAAGTGAGTAACATACGATATTCTTTATTTACAAAATATATATTTAATTAATATTTATTTTTACCAAGATTAATTAATTTCCATCTAAGAGACATTTTTATAAGTTGAGATGCAATTATTTATAATAAAAAATAAAAAGAATATTTTTTACCACTTTAATCTGCGCGCCAATAGAAACCAATCAGATCCCGGAGCGCAACGCATGCGAAGTGGTATCGGTGAGATTGTAGAACCATGCAGGTTATTATTGTGAAAGAAAATAGGATGATATTGCGAACAAGTGGATGT